>OLKM01002547.1:8760-64694 GCA_900291075.1 Melanogrammus aeglefinus
TTTTGTGTGTGTGTGTGTGTGTGTGTGTGTGTGTGTGTGTGTGTGTGTGTGTGTGTGTGTGTGTGTGTGTGTGTGTGTGTGTGTGTGTGTGTGTGTGTGATGGAATTGTAGTAATTTATTGTTTCAGTCTACCAGTTGAAAAAGATGAGAAAGACACAGATTTTGTATTTTGCAATATTATGTGAATAAACATTGGTTTAAAGGTCTCTCTCTCTCTCTCTCTCTCTCTCTCTCTCTCTCTCTCTCTCTCTCTCTCTCTCTCTCTCTCTCTCTCTCTCTCTCTCTCTCTCTCTCTCTCTCTCTCTCTCTCTCTCTCTCTCTCTCTCCTATTAATAGACACCCACAGACAGGATTGTCTCTAATGCTGCCACAGCTAGCTCGGCATGTAGGCCTACCTCCACCCTCACAGAGACCACACATCCACCACTCATTGAGACCACACCTCCACCACTCACAGAGAGCAGTGGTTGTAGGTCAGACCAGAGAAAGAGGAACATTCTTGCCTGCACAACCTCATCATTACCTCTGCCCGGCTCCTCCTACACCCTCACATACACGCGACTGCATGTTTTACGTGAGCATGACCAAACGCACACACACATAGACACACTCACGAGCACTGGCACACAGACACACACATGAGAGCAGACAAACACCTTTCTGTGTGAATGATTTTGTTATTTATTTCGGCCTGCCAAACTATTGGCAGGTAACTGTTGAAAGGAGGCAGAATCTCCCTCCGTCCTCAGTCCACGCTCCTCCCGGCCAGCCTCCTTATCAGCGGCCCCCAATGTCCCAGCCAGTCTGCAGTCACTTTCCTCCCCAAAATATAATCGTTCTTAATATATGTAATGAAAACTGTCATAAGACGGCTGTTGGTGGCGGCGTGCTATCAGGCCAGACGCTGTATGAGTCCTGTCTTCAGCGAGGCATGCACATGGTGTCGCCCCCCCCCCCCCCCCCCCCCCCCCCCCCCCCGGCTCAGGATATTCAAATATTCTGCATAGTTTTACTTTATTATTTATTATAGCCTGACCTTAATATGTGAACAGTTAAAGTTTTCTTACCTGAATCTCATCTCAATACATCTATACACAAACACAAAAACAGACAGTTAGCGAAGTGTATTAGTCGAAATGTATTAGGAATACTTAATACCAGTCTCCATTGCTAGAGTCATATTTCTGCCATTGCCAATCATTAATCAAATGGTCTCTATTTGTAATGCACCCATGACAGCTGGCAGGTAGCCTGCATGAAGCCTACGACGGATGGATGGATAGAGAGACAGACAGGCAGTCAGTCAGGCAGCCAGGGTTGTCTGAATACCCCAGTGAGTTCACAATCTGAAAGATGCGTCTCTCAGAGCCGGTCCAGAGGACGGAGGCAATGGCGAATGTCCTCCCCTCTCCTGGGGCCCGACCCCTCGCCCCGTGGATGAATGGCCGCACAACAGCCGGGAGCCCCCTCTGTCCTGGTTGGAGGTGAGGTGAGGTGCATGGGCAGCACTCTGCGGAGATCATCATCTATGCTCTTTGGTTTCCTATGCTCCTGGGATTCATCATCTGTCGTTGTCGTCATGTCTCAACCCAAAGAAAAAAATCAAAAAACATACATCATCTTTCCCTTTTGTTTTGTTTTTTTGTGGCAGCGGTCACCCCGTTGCCCCTGTTCTCTACATCAGTACAACATGATGAAACATAGAACTGTTTACTAATAATACTGATACTCGCAGAGAGAGAGAGAGAGAGAGAGAGAGAGAGAGAGAGAGAGGAGAGAGAGAGAGGAGAGAGAGAAGAGAGAGAGAGAGAGAGAGAGAGAGAGAGAGAGAGAGAGAGAGAGAGAGAGAGAGAGAGAGAGAGAGAGAGAGAGAGAGAGAGAGAGAGAGAGAGAGATCTGTTTTTTGGAGCAGTCTACGAATTGGTTCGCACGGAGGAAGTGCAGTCAAAGCCGAAGATATTCTCACAGCGCCTTTCACTCACTACGGGCTGATGGATGGATAGGACATTTCTAACAAATTACACAAAAAGTTTCAAAATTGAGGGGTTTTTGCACCCCCGACCTAATCTTTGGGGTGCAAGAAACCTTGTGCCCCCCCAGAGATGGTGCCAGTGAACAGCTATATTAATAATAGTAAAATGTATCTATTCTTAAGAAAATTCATAATATTAGTATTATTAATAGTATCGGTATGAATATTAGTAATATTAAAATACTGACACTAACACTAACTCAAATGCTAAAGACAAATGCTAACGCTAATCCTGTTACTGATACTGAAGCAATGGTACTTCTTTTACTTATAATCACAACACTTTAACCTGGCATTATATGATAGGTGGTGTCAATCCAATGCAAGGAATTGGTTGAGAGACTCCCATCCGTTTGGACCATCGTAGTGCTTAGTCCACAGTGATGGTTTGAACCTGAAAGCTATTTTCTCCTCCAGAGAACATATCTCTTAGGCTTGAAGATTGACCTGGCCTATTTGTTAGGTAGTGCACTTAAGAAGAGGGCACTGGGCTGACTGAGGATGGACTCGGTATAGTATCAGAACTAAATATATAGCCTACTGTAGGTATGATCATTATCTTCGTCAGATATAATAAATGTTTTCTTATAATTTCATGCTAACTGAAAAGGCAAGGCAGCCATTGTTCTACGGCACATTTAATACAGAAACAATTCAAAGTGCTATGCAAAGATATAAAATAAAGTATAGCGAATTAGGATGAAAAGGTGAACAATAATCATTTAAAAGATAAAGGACTTAAAAGAGAAATAATGCTTCTCCATTACAGGGAAGAATAGGCAGTGAGACACAGAAACGTTTTTGAAGGCCAATTTCTTCCAGAACCGGCACGGTAGCGGCACGGCAGCGAAGCGTCTGTGTTCCGTACTGCAATCCACAATGGAACATGTGCATAATTATAATAGGCCTATATGAATTGTAAAAATGATTATGATTAGAATGATTCATACAATATTATTCATGAGTTATATCAACCCCTACACATCAATATTATAACCCATTAAATACGGTATGATTTTTAGATGTCATGGCAACGTCGCGGTCCGCTTGCGAAACAGGACTTGCGATTAGAGAATTGACGAGGCATTGACGCACTTTTATTTCTTCTTTGCCAATGATTAGCTATACCATAGTATATTGTATAATATTACAATACCCTGTGAATTGCACAGCGGTCGATGTGAGCTCATGATTATTCATGAGCAAATGCAAACTGATTGGCTGTAGAAGTGTCCTGAGACACGGCTGCAAACCGGAACTTTCAAAAATACAAGAGGCACGAATCATAAACGTGCCGGTTTGGGGACAGTTCCATGCCGCGACTGTATCCAGTGGAATAGCCTGCATTGACTATAATGTTTCTATATGTTTCTAATTTATATTATTCACGGCGATCGTTTTATTGCCGAGGCACTTTCGTGCCGGTTCTGGTGGAAATTGGCCTTAAGCTTTGCTCTAAACGCGGTTGGAGACGGGAACTGACAGACATCTTCTGAGAGGTTAACCCAGGTCTGCTGCCTGATAACCAAACTAGGGGTGTGAACGGTTACAAAGAATTGTAAACGACTACACGACCCCTTTTTTTTCGTGTAGGCCTATGCGGTTAACCGTTTTTTTTATCCGCCCCTATAGTCGCAGTGACGCAGTCGCGCTATAGGGGGATTATTTGTTTATCAACACGGCGGATGCAAGAGCAGAATATTTGCAAAAAGAAAATTTGTTTGACCAGTTGCCATGGTTATCTCTGTGTGGTTCATTTGCAGTTGCCGTGTTAATTAGGAGGTTGCCAGCTTACTGTTTCATTAAACTGTAATCAGAAAACGTGGTTATATCCTTTAGATCCTATAGTATCTGTGGTATAAAGGCTGGGACAAATTTCAAATTATAAATATGTTCACTTTATGTTGAAAGTATAGACCGTTACGATTCCCATTGAAGCGAATGGCGCGTGATTATTCTTCAAAACGAGAGCCGGTAAATCGTGAAAAATGAATTAAACTGTAATCGGACAACGCGGATTATATGCTAGACCCTAGTATCTGTGGTATAAAGGCTGGAACAAATGTTGAATTATAAATATGTAAACTTTATGTTGAAAGTATGGACCATCGCTATTCCCATTGAAACAATGGCGCGGTGATTTTTTTTTTCTTTTTACAGTTTTCATTTACTGATTTTTCCTAAACGGGTATGATTTACTAACCGGTTACATGTGTACACTCATGGGCGTAGATTATGGGGGGACATGTCCCCAGCACTATTTAAAATACAAATATTGTCCCCAGCACTTTTAAAAATGTTTAAAACGTTGAGTCTAAATCATGCGATAGGCGCGCACAAAGACATCCTCACAGCATGCACACCTGCGATCTAGTGGTAAATCCGCAGATTGCAAACATGTGAAAAATGCAATTTGGTATCTAGTCGCTTGATTTGTCGACTGTCAGCCACTGTAGAAACATGGCGTTGTAAAATGACAGCGGAGTCGGTGCATTCCCATGGTGGCGCATTCAGATCGAACATTGTGACCTGAGAGAAAGTGAACTTGGAAGGCTAGCTTTCCTAGCCTAGCTTTTATGACTTCTAGTACTAGCGAAGGCTAACGCAATATCATGGAATTAATTTGAGATGTATATTGGAACACTAGAAACCATCGCTACTGTACAAAAGGTATTCCACTCAACCAATAAAAGTGGAATTAAGACAGAAATTTGTAGTAGCCAAAGCATAGACTGTAGCTAAAGCCGGTATGTAGCTTTACTGCAGTGTTACTGCTAGCTAACCGTTAACGTTAGCAATATATGAGAACTAGCAGTTAACTGAGTTAATATCAAACATCGTAAAACAAGGTGATTTGTAGGTTTCTCTGCACTTAGGCCTACAGTGCATTTTTGCCTGCTGAAAAAGGATCTTATATTGGTTCCAGCTTTTCTCTTAGACATTATGGATCCAGTTAAATAGCCTTGCGGTTTGTATAATTTGTTAAATTATATTTAATCGCATAGAAAGGGGAAGGGGGAGGAGGGTGAACGTGTGCTCTCTGTACACAGCGTTATAATGGAGAAGTTTCAAGACAGACAAATTGACATTTTTATTCAGAAAATAGCCGGTCCTTTTGCTTCCTGTAAAAAGCATGTTTGTGACACGTGGATAACGATATGGATACATCATCTAGCCTGCATGTGGAGGGCCACATAAGGTAAGAAATTTCTTTAAGTAAACCCAACCCAGTCTTACGGAAATACGTGACACTGTCACGTCACGACATTCAATCTATTCATTCGTAATCTGGGACACGTAGGCTAATTTAATTTTTTTCCTGCGAAAAGCACAAATTTCAAATTCATTCTAAAAATTAGAGATGAAGCAGCTACTTTTTTTTTTTTTTGCTTACAGAGCAGCACACCTGCATTAAATATATCCGTGAATTGTCACAATTTCTCAAAATCAAAGGTGAAATTAGAAACGGGTGGCCAAAAGCTGTCATATTGTTAGAAATTTGTGCTATTGGGACAAAAAAATTGAAATCACATGTCCCAGATCACAAATAAATAGATTAAATAACGTGACGGTGTCACGTATTTCCGTGAGACTTGGTTGTTCTACCATGAAGGTGTGACGTGAACTAATTCAGGACAGTCCCAGAGAACTCCAACCAGTCTTCCGACCGCTACTTTGCCCCTGTCATGATATGTAGTACCTTTATTCATGCTGTCTCATTGCTGTGGGGGGAGGGAGAGAGAGAGAGGGAGGGAGGGAGAGAGCAAGAGAGAGAAAAATGCATAATGTATGACCTAATCTGAAGGCAGTGGGTTATGATATCAGGCTCATCTTGCTAGGACTAGTGACGTAATTAACAACAGTGCGTGCCAAGAGTTTTATCTTCATGTCAGGTTTAGGTAGACGACTTGAAAGGGTGAAGTGACTACATACATCTCACCCACAGCTGTACACCACCATGTCAAGGGATGATGTTTCAGTACGTTTTGAGTGCTTTACACCTGCGTTGTGGCGATTTAAAATACTGGTCCGATGACTCAGACACATCCTTAAGTGTCTTTGAGATGAATCTGTGACCTCAAAATGACCTTTAAACCCACTATCCCCCCTTCCACGCTTTGGCCACTATGATTTCTCTAAGGGCAGCTACTGCTTCTCTATCGACACCCTTCACTCGCCCTGTTCATTTGAACCTGTCATTTTCTCCTCCTCTATCATCTCTTTTCCCCTGGAGGTTATTGGGATTCCCCACTTGTCCTTCTCTGCTGATCACTGGACGTCACAAGCCATTGGAGATGGCTGACCTTACGCAGAGGTCCTGGGCTAGGTGCTGATAGAGTGTGGTGGAGGGGCCGTGGTGGAAAGCGGCAGACGTCATGGCGATAGTTAATAAGTGTTGCCATAGTCCACAGGGCACCCTAATGGTACCTTCACTCCATCTCCCATTAGCCTAAAGTAAAGACTGTGGTAGAGGAAGAAAGAAGGGGAGGAAGGAAAGGAAAATACACAATTCTTTCCCCATTCGGTCGTCTTCACATGAACATGGATGACTTTTGATGTTGCCTGCAGAGCATGTACGACTTAGTGGGGATATTGTTTGGATATTGGATATTGTTTATAACTATATTGTTTTTAACTATTTTAAATGTGTGGACATGCTGTCTGTGCTTCTTGCCATTAAGGTACAGGAGGTTGTGTGAATGTAAAAGAGGGCAGTCTCCCACTGCCACGCAGAGTACATATTTGGATGTTACATGGATGAACTGGATTAAATCATACCTAGCTAGCCGACAACAATGTGTTTGAATAAATAAAAAGTTATCGCCCCTGAAAAACTGCACCATGGGAGTGCCACAAGGCTCGATTTTAGGACCGTTGCTCTTCAGTATACATTAATGAACTTCCACCATTTGTAATGATGTTGAACTTATGATGTATGCTGATGACACTGTGTTGTACGCTCAAATAACTTCACTCGTGTAAAGCAATGTGTATTTTTTTTTATGGGTATTTTTTTTATATCCCGTTCATCGTGTGAACACAAAGGATTGTGGGAATTTTGGCTCGTTGAGAATCCATCGATGCATCCTTAAAATATCTCGGAA
This sequence comes from Melanogrammus aeglefinus, assembly GCA_900291075.1. Taxonomy (NCBI): domain Eukaryota; kingdom Metazoa; phylum Chordata; class Actinopteri; order Gadiformes; family Gadidae; genus Melanogrammus; species Melanogrammus aeglefinus. The sequence continues at coordinate 15,898 of OLKM01002547.1, forward strand.
TTCACAAAAATATAGGATGCGTAAAGGGCACGAATTTCTGAGTGTTCGCAACATTGGAGCAGTGCTTGTCGGCGTTCAATGATGTAGCATCCTTAAAAAGGCAGCCTTTGAGCATGCTTCCTTCGCATTGGGAAACAGCCAGACTCGAGGTAACTTGTCGGACTTGCAGCCGGTCGCCCGGAGTTCAATCTCCACCTTATTAGTAATTTAGGAAGAATTACTGGAGAAATCAAACAACTTTGCATTCCTTTTATTTGCCATTTCTTTGAATACTCTAAATTGACCATAGTATTTATCTCAACAGATGTGGTCTCGGCTGCCTGCCGAGAAACTCACCTGAAAGGAATTTATGGGGCTGACAATTTCCCATGCATTAAATAAATAAAGATTACATTTAGCTTTAGCTTGGTTGATGGTAGTCAATCAACCAAGCTAAAGGCAAAGCCGGGTTTATTTCGCTTAGACTCACTACTTTAAGCTAGAGTTGCGTTCCATCAACGTGAATTAAGGGAATCTCCGCGAAGTAACCATGGCAATTTATCTGACTAAATTAACATGGTCGGTACCAGGCTAAATGTCAGGCTTCCTTGAGGGGGGTCCATCTTTCGGAAACAAGTGTACCATCAGTAGGTTCCGCCAAACCTAGTCCTCATGATTTTTTCATAAATGTACATATATGAAGTACAAGCAGAGCATATTTTCACTAAGGGTCTAAGATTTAATTATGCAAAGAAAATAATTAAATGAATTGCTATCCATTGTTATCATGGATATTTTCTCAACACATTTTTATCTAATACTATGTATTCTTTTCCAATTTGTGAACTAGCAGTTTGGTGAGTGGTCTAGCATTTGCCCTGAGGTTCGGGCGAAGCGACTTTACGTCCTGAGTGCGTCCTTAAATTTTTGGTGTTTGCTCATTTTTGTAATTTCCTTTATCAGAGAAATTAGCCCTAACAATTTACTTTTGATATAATAAGTGTCTTATAATATCCCCAGAACCAAAATATAACTTGCAAAAACCCATGGTAAAGTCAATTCTTCCACATTTTTTCTTCTTCCACATCTTTTTTATATATTAGGTAAGAACATCTAATTTGCCGAAATTGAGTGATAGGTTATACAATCAAGAAAAAACAACGGTGGGCCCCCATCTGTCTCATCGGAGACTGCAAACGCGCTGTCAAAATATAAACTCGTCACATTAAAATGCGCTCATGGCTCTTAAAGGGAATGGGAGGTGGCACTCTCATTTGTTTATTGCACGTTACACCCAAACCACACCTACGGGTGATTAGGCTACTTCAGGGCAACCCTTTTTAGATTTGCGTTGGGTGCAAGAGTCATTTATCCACCGGTAAAATAGCAACATCACCATAGAACCGCCCACAAAGCTACTTGCGTTTGGCGCTTCTCACTTGCGTTTCAGACTGTTAAAATAGGGCTCTATATACCACTCGCCGTATGGCAGACGTGCCATGGCAGTGTTCTCTCTCTCTCTCTCCCCTTCCCTCCCTCCCTCCCTGTTTTATAGACTACCTGTCGATGTTCAGAGTCTAGTAGGCGATGGACGGCTGGCTGATGCTCTCATGCCATACGGGGTCTGGCATGATGGCATCACACATACACACACGCACACACACACTGCATAGCTCTGACTGTACACAGACTCAAACATTTACAAGGATAAAAATAACTTTTTGCAGTAACAACAAATAACACAACAAACACATGTCATAATGCAACTTATTTTGCACGCGCTCATTGTTCAATTTCCAAAAGCCGAATCCACCAGGGACTGTTCTGAATTAACTGCAGTCAGACACACTTGGCTGGTGTGTGTGTGTGTGTGTGTGTGTGTGTGTGTGTGTGTGTGTGTGTGTGTGTGTGTGTGTGTGTGTGTGTGTGTGTGTGTGTGTGTGTGTGTGTGTTGGAGGGCCACAACGGCTCCCTGGGGCCCCCTCTTGGCGGAGAAGAGAGCGCAGTGTGATACACAGTCCTGTTAAATTTTCCCTGCACTGCATTGGCTGTCGCTGTCCCTCAGAGTGGGCTGTAAAGCCCTCCCTCCGCCCGCTCCATCAGCCGCCAATGCATTCACGCTCCACACTGACAGAGGAGGCTTGTCATTCGACAAACCAGCATCTGCTCCCACCAAGTGTGCTCCACCCCAGTCTGCTCCACCCCAGTTTGCTCCACCCCAGTCTATTCCACCTCGGGCTGCTGATGTTAATTATTTTAGTCTAAGCTTCTTCTGATGACATGTTTCAAGCTAATAACAGTTATGAATGGTTTCCTCTCCACATAAAGGAAAACACCATAAGGTTTTATGAGTTTGTAGATAAGTTAAAGGCTACCAACATGGCCACTTCACCATTTCCTTCAAAGCCAAGACAGACCATAGGTGTACCTGCATAAATAAGAACATGTAGGCGTGGCTTATTTACCACTCCGCCCACTCCCAATATAAACTGTTTGTTTACCTGTGTTCGAGAGATGCCTCATGAACCATCTCGAGAACGCAAACTTGTTTACCTTGTGTCTCTGTTGGGATAAAGCAAGTGTTGAGCATTTACCACTCTCCGAGTCATACATAGCCCAAGACGTCCATGCCACAAAGGATCAAATTAGTTTTTCATCACTGCTTTCACCACAGTATGATTTATTATTACCATTATTCTGATGATGGTGATGATAACATTATTAAATCAGAAGTAGCAGCATCATCATCTTCGTCATCATCATCATCATCATCCTTATCCTCATTATCATCATCATCATCATCATCATCATCAGCGTTATCATTGGACGAGCAGAATAGCACATAGTAACACCTTATGCGGACACCATAAGATACTACTACATGTAAAGTGGACATTTGCATGTGGTCTAAGCATGGAACGTGAGGGAAAAGGGCTGTGGTTTTGGTTGAGCACATGTTCTGCATCTCCCGGCAGGGGAGCCAACACACACACGGTGACAATATACTACCCACAATATATAATATACTATGGTGATAATATACCACACTCATGGGGTACTGACAGACGTTATCAATCTTATACCACTTTTATTATTTCCAGCTTGATATACTTGCGGCTATTCTTATGTAAGTAATATATGTGTTCCTCCCTCTATTAAACCACATCCATGACATTCTCAATTATTTTTGTCTCTATCCCCATTTCACTATTTCTCTATTATTATAATTTAAAATAAATTCATATCAGGGAAATAACAAAGACATTGGCGTTGTATTTCATACTCAGCACAGTGCTCCTTAAACACACAGAGCCTGGTTTGATGAGATACCTTCATCTAGATCTAACGGAAAGAGGAGCCAGACCTTGCTGCACTCCGTAGCTACAGGACCTTGTCTAAGCTCCATTAAAACAGCAGCACAAAGTTCTTCTGTATTTCAAGAAAACAGCGCTGTGCAATTTCCTGCGGATCCGGGAAATGAATCCAAAGGTTAAAGCGGTAAATATACGGGCTCCCTGCTCCCTGGCATTAACCTATCCCTGGATCTCTGGCTACAGTGGTGCATAAATACCCCCCCTCCCCTGTGCTTTGTAGAGCAGCCTTAAAGAATGAGTAATCCCCCGCGGTCATTCATTATCGCACTCTTAGCGCTTATGAACTGTTTCATTATTAAAGGTATCTGATTCTCAGCCAGCCGCACGGCGATTAAGAAAAGCTTAAAATTAATCTGGGTATACCTTTCACGCTGGCGCACTGAGGCTTCTCGCTTCTTTTATTCTCTGTGAATTCATTTAGGCGCTTGCACCACGTCATCTCAGACACCTCAGTGTACCGGCGAGTGGAGACTGAAAGGGAAAGCCATGAAAGAAGAGCGGGCATTGTGGGGTCCATCAAAGAAACAATGGGGTCCAGCGGTTTGAATGTGGCTGCCAGTGAACGCAGCAGAATTAGAAAGTGAGGATTCCCCTTTCAGGCAGCGGCGTGTTGAATACCTGCTGCATGAATACCAACTAATGGAGATCAAACTCACGCCGGGTTGGCAGGAAGGGTGGCCATCTTCAGACCGAGCTGGTGCAGGTTGAAGCCTTCCCACCCCAACACACGCCCTCCGCCCACACCACATTCTTTGAATTCATGATAGGTTGAGGGCCCATCGATTGAATTAAACCAATTCAGGAGAAGGGAGCAAGCCGGATTGGCTAATGCCGTGTCAGGGCTGAAAGACCCAAAATGCTGGTCGTGTTGTGTGGTAACCTGTGCTGCTGCAGAACCACTGATAAAACCCATTTAGCTGGGCTGAGTGAGTGTGTGTGTGTGTGTGTGTGTGTGTGTGTGTGTGTGTGTGTGTGTGTGTGTGTGTGTGTGTGTGTGTGTGTGTGTGTGTGTGTGTGTGTGTGTGTGTGTATGTGGTGTCTGGTGTTCCCCGACAGTATCTAAGATATTTCTGGAGAGGTTCACATGGCCTTTGCTTAGCCATCATGGGTACATACACAAACCCACACGTCTCCATGAAACATGTCCTTTTTAAACCATACATTCCCCCTCTGTACCAGAACCAGGAGATGCAAATCTGTAGATGACAAATGAAAAGCAGTATGATTGGCTAGGTATTTAAAAAGTATATATAATCTCTCTCTCTCTCTCTCTCTCTCTCTCTCTCTCTCTCTCTCTCTCTCTCTCTCTCTCTCTCTCTTCTCTCTCTCTCTCTCTCTCTTCTCTCTCTCTCTCTCTCTCTCTCTCTCTCTCTCTCTCTCTCTCTCTCTCTCTCTCTCTCTCTCTCTCGCAGCCCCACACACTTTTGAAGGAATGAGATTCTGTGTCAATTCTTTTTTCATTTGAAAAAGTAAAATAGGGCCCTGTTGGTAAAGGTGATATGCATTAACTTGTCAGACACACCTAAAAATGGTTGTACCCGTGTCACAATCTGTGAACACATCGTTTTACCATGGCTCTCATAATAGATTCCCTCTCTGGTTCCCTGACTTGTGCGAGCAAAGTTGTTTCCACTCAGCCCTCCAGTCCGTTTGGGTTTGGCACACGCGTGTATTGATTCACGGTACAACAACACATGTGTTGGCAGTGCACTGTGGAGCCAGCACCATGGTCCCCCACTATGGATCCTGTTTTATGTTCTATAAATATGTTGAGCTGATCAATGGAGAGCAGCTCTGTCAGATGTGATCAGAGGAAGGTCCAGACTGACCAAGCCATGCTTTGATTTCGTAAATTTCTGTGTTTTTTGTTCACGGCAAACACAGTTTTTATCATTGGATGATGACATCTATATTACCATATTCATGTTGAACCGATAATAATCTCAGGGCATTTCAGCACGTGGATTTTTTGGGGAAAAATGTCATGTGTTTGTCTTTCCTGAATATTTGATAATGTTAGTTTCTTCTTAATCCTACATGCCTCTGATTAGGCTTCACCATTACAATTACAAACCAAAGAAAAAAAATACTTCACAAACCAAATTGTATGATTATTTCTAAGGCTATATAAAGGGACATTCATTCTACACACACACAAAGTTATGCAGAGCTATGATAGTTGATGAGCCACAAGAGGAGTCACAACATAGCTGCCATGTTGTGACTCTAACCCTTCTAAGATATCATTTTTTCAAACCGAAGTGAAGTAACGTAATAAAAGACTGAAAGAATAAGGAGGAAGAGAGAAATAGATTTTCTTACAAATGATAACACGATAATGACAAAATGTGAACCATGTCTAATTAAAAGCAAATACTGAAAGCGAGTTTATGAGTTTGGTCACTCCTTAATGTTGTGTGATAGTATAGTATATTCCTAAATGCCTCTAAACGTCTCACTTTCTGATTGCACAAAGACTGCTGCTTGTTTCCTTTCTCCTGCGAGGGATTCTCTGTCCTACCAACGGTCAAAACGTCATCATGAGAACTGTGTGTGTGTGTGTGTGTGTGTGATTACACACACTGTTATTTTGATGTTGTTGGTGCAATGCCGCATAACACGTTGGTTCTTTGGCATCTCTGGTATTTCCCCAACAAGGCTGTAGTTGTGGTTATCTCAGCCATCGTTGAGACACACACGACACACACACACACACACACACACACACACACACACACACACACACACACACACACACACACACACACACACACACACACACACACACTCAATCTGAACCCGACCCTGGGGGGCCCTGATAGTAGACCTTTGTCCTGAAGTTTCGATGGGTTTTCTTGTTGGTTTCTTAGTGTTTGAACTTTCCAGAGCATAGTGGGTAAAAAAAAGCCCTTGAATGTGCACACAACAGGCCTGCTTTCCCCCGACATGACATCTACTGCGTGTTCACCGCACACAGATGTTTTAGGAGCCAGGCATGAGCGTCAAATTGATCTTCAGGATGAATTCTGCTAAGCGTTGCCCCGGTAGCAGTGAGCGGCGCGTTTAAACGTCTTCTATCTGTCTTCTCCCCTGGCAGCGACAGAGGTCTGCGCTGGCGTCGTTTACTGGGAAGTACATCATGCCCAAAGGTAAGCGGCTATCTTCAGATTTCTGGGAGGGTAATGTTGGGGCGGGCCTACAGCAGGACAGACCGGACGCGCTTGCTGAGTGATGTATTGTTCAGTACGTGTCAGTGCGCGCGGTGATAAAAACCAAACAAATAAAGAGTACTATCATCAAACAGATGCACAAGGATTTGGTTGGGACTGTCAACCACACACACACACACACACACACACACACACACACACACACACACACACACACACACACACACACACACACACACACACACACACACACACACACACACACAGGGAAATGCATCTCTTTATATCGCTTCTGGTGGGTGCATCTGAGTGTCAACTCTGCGTTATATTACCCTAATGCGGCACATGATGAAAATCTTCTGCTTATTGCAGAGTATTACTCTTTGCAGTGGTGTGGAATTACCATCCCGCCAATAATTCAAAAGCAAAAGGGGGCATTAGTATGCTGAGCGTCCGTCAATAGGACAAGACACCCGTTGATCAATGAGGAGTTAAACAGGGCTCGGAGAACATGAACACAACGGACATGCAGACATAAATAAATTTGTAAATGCATCGGTTGATATTGTCGTTGCTTTTCTCTCACATACTGTATGTGGACAGGATGGAACGGGCTGAATAAAATATATGTCGGCCCACTCTGAGAGTTGAGGGCCATTCCACCATTGTGGCCCACCTACCTATAGTGTGTGCCAATAAAACGTGGTCTGACGCCCACGTGCACGCATACGCACACACGCACACACACACATGCATACTCTAACCCCTCCCCAACAATAATATCCTATTTTGGAAATATTATTAACAATAGATATTTTTGATGGTCGATGGTATGCAGGCAAGGTACTAGGGGTGTCACTCAAACAAGGATAATAACAGAATGATGATATATATATTCATATACACCACAGCATTCTCAAAAACTTGATCCTGATTGGGCAACAACATTCTAATGGAGTGCATTTGACATTTTCCAATAACAGGAAAAACGGGACCCTGCATGCGTGCAATGCACTATAAATATATCTTAGACCGTATGTTTCCTTGACAACGCAAAAACGTTCCGTCCACTTGCCTGGGCCTTCACAACTTCCGGCGGTGAAGTATTCTCTGATAATTCACCGTTGCTAAGCATATAATGATCGCTGTTTAGGAAAGGGGATTTTTTGCCGTCATTCGTATCACACCGCAAGTAACTCCGCGGTAACTTATCAACCCAAGCCTACTTGGTTGCTAAGCGACGTCGACGTATTTGGCTGACATTTTTTCTGCTGATCAACACTACGAATGCTGTTGGTAACAAATAATTTGTAAAAAGACACACTGTGTGACGTCATTTTTTCTTAATAATGTAATAAACGGGATAATTTATAGAACGTTGCCGTCATTATCAAAAATAAGCCCCTTCAGGGCGAAGCAAGACACCTCCGCTAAGCGTCGGTGTCCGGTTCGCCCTGTCTCAACTTATTTCCCGATAATGACGTCTTTCTATACATTATCCTTAACATAATTACTCCTATGGAGTAACTCCTATTGGCTCCTATGGATTCAAAAACTTTTAAAATATGTATTATGATACGTTTTAAAAGTGAACATGGAGTTTGTATTTAAATCCTTGACAATGTGAATGATCTTAATGATGTGACTTAAAAAGGTAGGCTACACGTCTACATTTTGGTTGTTGTGTTATGAGTCCTAAAATATATTTGCCCTCAATAGATCACTCCCGTCATTCTTGGCTTCGCTCTATGACGACCTATAACTCGCAGACTTCAAAAGATAAAGTTTAGCGCACAGAAAACACAAGCCAACAGCCTTCAAAGAAGCGCCACTAGACACACAGCATATTCAAAAGTTAAAGTATCTCACATACGTCCTTCATGTTCGCCCTTTTAAAGCAGTGAACTAAAAAGAGACATTTGAAAGGCAACTGCTGTTTTGACTATCACCCAGTAAACATGGAAGACCTCTTTGGCTTCCATGTAAAGCGTGTTGTTTTCTGCTTGAGATGCGAGATTCAGAGTTGCCGGGTTAAGACAAAAACAGATAATTGGTCTTGGTGGGGGTGAAGTGTCATCTGAACTTGTTTCAGGAGCCTTTCTGCTTGTGGTCTTCTTTACACATTGCCTCTGGCTCGGGTTGGCAGCCCGCCCAGCTTCGGGCCCCCAGGGGCCAGTTGTTCCTCTTACCATGTCTAAATGTTCATGTGCTTACAGTGTGCTTGCGTCACAGTGTTGAACATTTTCTGGATGCCGTCTTGCATGGTGAGGTTTGAATTGAATTCAAACAGTACACACACAACACGCTCAAACGCATACATACACCGCAAGCACGCACATACACACCGCACACATACACACAAACATACATGGAAACACACACATGCACACACTGTTTTTAAACATAAAGTCCCCGTCATCGACACAAGCGCAGGTTAGAACACACACACACACGCACACACCACAGCGACACTCGCCCAGGTAAGACGTTATGTTTTTAAACATAACTGCTCCGCCATTGTCACGTGATTCTTTAAGAGACAATGTCCCTATAACACAGAACGAAAACATGTCAATAACACAGTAGGGTGAATAATGTCTATAGAGTCCACCACAAGACTATACTTTGTTGCTCAAACTTAATATTACCCTTCTCCTTGAGCCTCCCCAAATGTCTTGCGATATTGATCTCCCACCCTCCCTACTGCGGACTGTTTTAGTTGTAATTTTTCTTATGTTTTGTATGTATGCTATGTGTCACTGTAGGCTACTGCTGCCTGTCTTTGCCAGGACCCTGGAAGAGATGTTTAATCTCAATGATGATTATTATTTTCAACTAACCAATGGTAGTTGCCTTGCATTTTAAAATGTCAATGCACTTTTCAGCCCTGAATAAAAGCTATTTAATAATTTATTTGCATGCATAGTACACTACACTTTCCATTGAACAATTTCCCCTGTCACCATAAATTGACAAATTGTATAATGGAATCAAATGCTCACACACTAGCTACTTCCAGACACACGTGTAAGTCCTGATATTCTCCTGATGGGCCGTATGCTTGAACAATATATCCTGACATTTGTACCCTAAAAATCTCCTGAATAATATTACCCCTGAGGTAGTGTTTTCTCTGCAGGAAATGTAAATTACCATATATGTGAATGAGGAGTAGAAAGTCAGTATTTCCCACACTCCTTCAGTGGGCGTGTTGATGACGCTTCTGCGTGTCATTGAGTGGCCCCCTAAATGATATCAGCCTGTTGCCTTTTGTTCGATGAATGGTTAAAAAAATGTAAATTTTGGCACTTTATTTAAGAGTCATTTGTGGCGAACGAATGTTATACATTGTAAAATTATAGGCAAAATGTTATATTATGTGCTCAGAAATTTGTTACATTATCAACTGGGGTTTCCACATTATTGCTATGGGTTTAATGTACAACTAGGTCACGCACGTGAAAACTTTAGTTGTATTTAAAGTAATCCAATTTAATCTTACTTCATCTAATTCAAACTTATGTACTCTAATCACGAAATCATAACAGAAAACTATGTATTGAGTATGAAACAGACCGTTGTAATGAAGTTTTCCTTATTTGTTTGTAGAAGCAACAGTGAGAAAAAGGAACGCACTGCACTTCCCATTCCTTCATTACCATCTCAAAGACGCACACTTGCTGAAAAGCAGCGCTTTTGTCTCAGACATTCAAGATAAGAAAATAACATCTGAACGGAAAGCAGCATAGGGACAAAAAAACAACAAAGCAACAAAGCAACAAAAGTTATTCAAAATAAGCGATTTGAGCAACTCAAATGAATAACCAACGTCCATGGGCTGCTTGGCCCCAGAACCAGCCCTTCTGGGCACCGATGGGACGCAGAGACACCGGGTCAGCCTAGTGCAGCCCAGGCACACGACCAAACCCCCCATCCTGGCATCGCTCTGGCGCAAGTCCACCAAACCAACCCAGACTCCCTGGCCCCACCTGACACCGTCAGCTCTGTGGCCCCCCGCCCAGCCAGCGGTGCCACAACATCTGCCCCACCACACTGTCTGCACTATCCTATGGTTCAGCCGTGGCCCCCCTCCTACTACTCCCCCTCCCACCTTCCTCCTCCTCCATATTCCCCTCCATCCGCTACACTCTGCTCCACCTCTCTCCCCCCCGACCTCCTCCTCCTCCCCTTCACCCCTCCCCCCCTGAATCACAAATAATAAATGAAAGTTTAATCCAACTTTAAAAAAGGACAAATCCTCCAAATTATTGCCATAGTTTTGTTTTGTCCTTTTGCTTTCTTTATAGCACACTTCATACACTTAAGACCTCATAGCACTGGCACAGCTTTACTATTTTCTGTGGTTCTGTGGGAAAAAAGGAATGTTTATCACTTGAAATCTTTCCACTTCTTAAATTGTGCTCTTGTGCCAAACAGAGTTTAACGTGGCCAATTTTTCCTTACTTGCTGCATGGCTATAATGGGTATTGTACAGTGTGGAAGTCGTGCTTCTGAGAGATCGGCACTATTGTTTCTGTTTACACCAGCGTTTTAAATCTCTGGTCTGCATTCCACAAAGCATAATATTGTCATCTATAGAAATTGTCTCAAGAACTCCTGTTGTGTAGAAACCGTATTCTTCATGTCCATGCAGCATAGAGCGACGCATCCACCTAGCATATTTCCAACAAAGGACCTCGTAGGTAAATGATATCGAGAAAGACGGTGGTATTTTTGTGTGTGTGTGTTGGTTTGTGTTTATCTTAAGAATTTTGTTGGCACTGCTGAATAGTTGGATCAAGAAGAATTTCTCAACCATGGATATAAAGCACCCAGAGAAATCCACAGTACATATTATTGAGCTTACCATACACTGGTACAGATTATAGTGCTATTTGCTTGGTATTTTCTTTCCTTTTTCATTCCATTATTTACGTTTATTATGACCACATAATACAATATTCTACAGCCGTAAAAATATAAAAACAAGAATCCATCAAACCTATGACAGTTTTTTTGGGGTTCTAAACGGTCTTAAGTCAGACCTTTAGTCAATACAAAATACAACTTGACGATTCAGTGTAGCCATGAAAGGGGGTTCAACAAAGTAAGTCCTTCAGACCTGACTTTAACGAGAGAGAGTGAGAGAGGGGGGGCACCTGGGGTCTTTTATTAACAGTATGAACCCTGACATAGGGCCATCAGGGTGAGGGCCAAGCGTTGAACCCTCCCATGCCATTAGACCCGCATACACCCACCAAACAATGATACCGGTTAGCTACACTTTATTCGAATTGAAAATCATTCGATCACCTACATTTGACACACTGGCCCTTTAATGCTTATAACTGCATAAACTAACGTTAAATATTGTACCCTTACTGTTAAGTATGACCATGCGAAGTAAGTAAATATTAATTATGAATCAAATACACCAATAAGACGCTCAGAGGCGAGGGCTGTAGGCCTCTCGACATGACACCATGACAGAGTGCCAAAAACGGTTAATTGGAAGAAAGAGATTGCAGAGGTGGTAATGTGTGCACAAAAGGGTTAGGAGTGTCAAAATCAAATGTCTCTGAGTCTCCCCAAGCACTGTCAAAATGATGAATGAATGATGGAAGCTGCTTAATAAACATTTTTAAATCATGCATACAATTCTTTCTTTCAAAGAAAGAAATGTGAATATGTGAATGTGATAATGGCCAATGTTTGAGCATCAGCAGGAGGACATTATTTATGATAGCCGTTTACTCTCAATATGTTTTTCTTTAGATTATTAACTGATTGGCTGCAGCAGTCTGTCAGTTCCATTTGAAATCACAGAACGACAATGGCATTGTTCAGAACTCATTCTCCACCCCTGCTGGGGTCTTATTCTACTGAATCATAAGTTGTTATTGCAGCGCTATTATCCTGCCAATTCTGCAGCTCATGGGTGCTTCTACAGGCAAGTCATGTCCATTCAGTTTAAATTTTATACCACTTACCCACTCTGTATAATGAATACAGCAATAGTCTCAACATTAACTTTGATATCTAATGATGCTGTTTAGGATTAGGATAGCCCCATCACGACTCAAACAGTGGGTCAAACAGTCCAGCCAATGCAAACCTTTGTCGAAGGTAAGCATCCTTTTTAATGTAACCTACTTTCTTGGGTCGCAACATTGAGTTGGAGACCACCCCCGGAAGCCAGTCTCTTTGACGTGGGACCAGAGACAAGAGCATGGCTACGAGACACTGAGTTGGACCTCTGATTGTTACACGAAAGAAGAAGAAGAAGGGTCGCAACGGACTTCTGGAGATACATTAAAGATCAGAATGTTGTTTGATATGTCTGTAACCTCCCCCCCCCCTTCCATTTAAAAAACTATATAAAAATAATGTTGTGCTTTGTCGCCTATGGCAGGGGAGTTAGTTATAGGTGCATGTCTGTCATCATTTTGGTCAAAGTCTGACTCCAAACATTCCTTGACTGCCATCACTGCTCTTGTGATTGGTTTGTGGCATCCACCTTACCTGGCACAGGTGCATTACATGGAACCCTTCTCAATGCTGGAGAAACATAGGGAGGGAGCCGAGAGGATTGGAATATTGTTGTAGTTTCAGAACCTTGAGGCTTATTGCATCAACCAAGCAAAAGGCAACGCCGGGCTTATTTTGCTTAGCCTCGCTACTTACAGTGTTGCGTTCCATTAATGTGACTTAAGGGAAGCCCCGCAGTAACCATGGCAACATATCTGACCAAACTCACCTGGTCGGTAGCAGGCTAACTGTCAGGCTTACTTGATCTGTGTTTCAGAGAAGTCCATTTGTCTGCAACAAGTGTACCACCAGAAAGTTCTGCCAAGCCTAGTCCTCACGATTTTGTCATAAATGTACATATATAGTAAGTACAAATAACGTATATTTTCACTAAGGGTCTAAGATTAAATGATGCAAAAAAATAATTCAATGAATTGCTATCTATTGTGGATATTTTCTCAACAGACTCTTATATAATGCTATGTATTCTATTGTACTTGTGAACCAGCAGTTGGGTGATTGGTCTAGCATTTTCCCTGTACCGGGGACCCGAGTTCGCGTCCTGGGTATGCCTACGTCATTGAATTATTGCTGCTGGCTTATTTGTAATTTTCTTTATATCAGAGAAATTAGGCCTTACAATTGACTTTTTGTCTGATAAATATGTCTTACAATATCCCTAGAACCCAAATATAACATGCAAAACCCAATGGTAATGGTTATAGATAGTAAAGCCTTTGTCACAATGTCAAAGTCACTGCTGCATGGGAAAATGCAGCCAGATAAATTCCATTCAGGTGAGTTTCTCGGCAGGCAGCCAAGACTACTTCTGTTGAGAAAAATACTATGGTCAGTCAATTTCGAATATCAAAGAAATGGAAAATAAATGGCGTGAAAAGTTCTTTGATTTCTCTGGTAATCAATAATGTTGTGCTTTGTCGCCTATGGCAGGGGAGTTAGTTATAGGTGCATGTCTGTCATCATTTTGGTCAAAGTCTGACTCCAAACATTCCTTGACTGCCATCGCTGCTCTTGTGATTGGTTTGTGGCATCCACCTTACCTGGCACAGGTGCATTACATGGAACCCTTCTCAATGCTGGAGAAACATAGGGAGGGAGCCGAGAGGATTGGAATATTGTTGTAGTTTCAGAACCTTGAGGCTTATTGCATCAACCAAGCAAAAGGCAACGCCGGGCTTATTTTGCTTAGCCTCGCTACTTACAGTGTTGCGTTCCATTAATGTGACTTAAGGGAAGCCCCACAGTAACCATGGCAACATATCTGACCAGCCAAGACTACTTCTGTTGAGAAAAATACTATGGTCAGTCAATTTCGAATATCAAAGAAATGGAAAATAAATGGCGTGAAAAGTTCTTTGATTTCTCTGGTAATCCTTCCTGAATTGCTAATTGTGTGTGGATTGAACTTTGAACGAGTGCGTGCAAGTCTGACACGTTACCTCGAGACTATCTCCCTATTTATCAATCCATGGTCAATATTCAATTAAAATATGTTAAGCTTAATACTACTTATGCATTCAACAGGTCTGCGATTTTTTTTGGACAGATAAACCTCCCTGTATTTATTAATGGTTACGGTGTTCCCTTTTTGAGTTATAATATGCTTATACATAGACACACAAGCAAGCAGCTTCTGTTCACCACTCGAGAGATCCAGCTCGGCCCTTTTCGGACATTTGATCAATGATTCGACATTCACGGTTCTGGGCAGGTTACATATCTGGTGAGCGTGCGTAACGTAGGCCTGGCTTGAACTGACCCGAGCAAGGCATGGCTGAAATGCGTTAATGGAATGGCTTTAGCCTCAAATGGAAGTTGGCGTAAGTTCTAACCGGGCTTAATCAACTAAGCACCGCTTTCGTTAGGGACTTTGATGGAATACCCCTTAGCTCCCATCTGCTCTTTTACTATTTACAACTCTTCGATCTTACATACTGCAGCTTTAATGTGAGCCACAGAGAGCTGATGAGCCTGGTTATTTTCCTGATAATCACTTTTTTTTATTTGCTTTAATAACATCAAACTAAGCCCTCAGTTGTTCTCTCCCCCGCCTGTGGGCTGAAGCAGCATTATTATGCCACTGCTAGAAACATGAGTGTGTGTGTGTGTGTGTGTGTGTGTGTGTGTGTGTGTGTGTGTGTGTGTGTGTGTGTGTGTGTGTGTGTGTGTGTGTGTGTGTGTGTGTGTGTGTGTGTGTGTGTGTGTGTGTGTGTGTGTGTGTGTATGTGTGTGTAGTCATGTTTTTAAGCGTTCTGTGTTTATTAAATGAAGTGGTTCTTGTACTTGAACTCACAGTGGGACTTGTGGCTGCCAATGTGCAAAGTGATGTGGCTTTAACTTTACACTCCTGAGTGACCCTTCTTACTCAGGCCTGATCCCTACATGTGTTTGTGTGTGCTTCTTTATGGCTGGTAATCAGAAATCATGAATGATAAGCTGTAAATCCTAAAAAAAAAAAAAAAAGATAGACCAATGATGGCTCCAAGGGGTCATAAGAGGGGCCCCAGATTTCAAGTTGCTCCTTCTCCCTGTCAGACCCCCAGGTAAAGGGCCCCATTTTACCACAGACAGGTTGGCTAATGCAGGCCCTGGTCACCTTGGGGACATCTTCCAGAATCACACTGGATCTAAATGAAATCATCTCATCTAAAGGCTTGTGTTCTATTTGGAGATAATTACGCTTACTAATCCATCCGACTTATGCATCCAAAGCTTTTTTATTGGAGAGTTATCTTGCTAAAATATGTCTACAGGTTGTTTGTGTGTGGACACTGGGGGGTCGGACATTGTTCTTTCACTATATGCGGTAGGCAACTGGAATATAGCAATTATAATATTGCATACCCGCTAACGACACCATCCCCAACAGCTTGTTCAAAGCAAGCCACCATTATGGGCTCCCATCGACACACTTAACTGGTGGTCGTGGCACACTGATGTCATCACTGTTCTCGCTGTAATTGGTCTGAAGAAATAGTTGTGGTAACGAGTGCTGTCACAGCACTGTGTGTGGCGCTCACGCGAGGCGGGTAAAGAAGTGCAGAAGAAACTGGTATTTGTAGTTCCCTGCAGGCCGCCCCTTTAATCTCCACTACAATTAATTGCTAATTTCCCCGCTCAGTGTGTTTGCTAATTAGTTGAGGGTTTGAGCGCTTTAAGTCAGGAGAGCAAAGTCGTCTGTGCTCTCAGTGGCTCCTGCTGGTCGGGGCCCCAGTGTGGGGTCGGGGCCCCAGTGTGGGGCCGACACCGGCGCTGTGTCTAATCATGAGAGAGACGGGATGCCTCATCGTCGGTCTGGAAGAGGGACACCGAGCTCAGTTAGCATCAAAGTCTGACCCTTTCTCTTTCTTCCAATGCGTCCGTTTAGCGGCCGGCCTCCTTGGAGTCGGAAGGGGTCAGAAGATGGGCGCCCTCTGTCTGTCACCCGGTGCCACAAAAGATGCTGGTTTGGCCGCATCGACATCTCCTCCCTAACATGCGTCTGCATCCCGTCCTCCCGGACTGACGGATGGTGATCCTTGGAATGCTGTTAATCGGGCTTCCTCTGTAGGGCTAAGCCGTCCTCTGCTCGCATGTGGGGGGGGGGGGGTAAAATGATCTGCTCTAACTGTTGTGTGGAAGAAGGCTGTAGACAGGGGACAGCGGTTGCTCAATTCATACCCGAGGTGGTGAAGTGCAATCAGGGCGCTGATGTTGATTGGTTGACACGTGTGTTGACATGCTTTTAGTGGCGCCGCCGCGACAGCAGAAACCATTAGAGTTATTTTGTGTAATTTGCACCGCATGCTTATGTTTTAATACGTGTAAAGTTAACACACAGTTGTTTCAATCAGACAGTGGGTGTTTTAGCTGTGACATGTATATGTTGTGCGTTTACCACACGCTGGGTTTGATGTCCAGCCTGACCCTGACCGAACAGCAGGGGGCGCTGAGTCCGGTGCAACATTTATGACAACCGGTGATACAGCTACAACAAGAAAATAAAGACTTTCTAATGCAGCAGACGCATCGCAGATATATATCTTGTAAAGGACGCATGAATTTCCACATCAGGATGGAAGAGATAAATACAATATGTGTGTAAAATATAAGTATGTAAAACGTTAATGCCTTTGACAATTGTAACGCGTTAAAGAGGACCTCGTTCAGAGCCGTTTCTTATTGTTTTCTTACTTTGGGACCTTTTTGATGAAAATCATCGTAAACATTTTGTTGGTCACAATGGATTTTTGTAAGGACAGCAACAACAATCATATCAAACTGACATGAAGCTAAATTACCCATAGGGTTCTGAATTCTATCAGAAAAGGATATAATTAAAACAGAGTAGTCCTACAACTTCACATTAACAACCGACAGTAAATGGAAAACAGTCTGCCTACCTGTAGGTCCATTCTTATCATGTCTTATCATGCGTGTCCTGATACTGTCTACATTTTAGCTGTACTGCATTTATGTTGTCCATTATGTTTTTTCAAAGCACAAAAGAGCAAAGGAAAATCACAGGCATGTTGTTAAAATTCCCCCGTGATATTTATTTAGCAGATTTGCTCTGGGTTTACAAGCAGAGGAGATTCATGAATAAACAATACGGCTGCGTCCTTTTAAAATGGTCCCAGTCTCAGCCGGCCAGAGGTTCTCTCTAACAGCTCTTCATTTCAAGCACCTTTGTGTGTCCTCCATACCTGGAGCACATTGTAAACCCTAAACGGCCTCGCAACATGTAGGCACACCACACCTGCACAGTATAACAACATCGCCATGTTGTGTGTGTGCAACGAACCTAACTGGTCTACAGTCGGGAGGAATTCTCCTTCAAGAGATCAGCCTTCAGGAGAACAACAGTTATGCCAAACCGTGGCTATAAATGGAATGCATGTATGGTAAATATCATTAATATAGCACTTTAATATGAAGCACTTTACCATATTGCCTGACATTCACACATCCACGCAATATTTCACACGACGACAGCGGGACCATTTAAGGTTAGGTGCCTTGCTCAGAGAAACCTCGACACTCAGCTAGGAGGAGCCTGGGATTGAAAAGAAACCTTGTGGTCACTGGCCAACCCACTCTACCTCCTAAAGTACTGCCGCCCGATGGCTTTATACTACTTAAAATTATTATAGATATTATATAAAATGTATATCGTTTCACACCCAACTTCACCCATGACTATAAGTTAACTTTTGAGCTTAAGAACGCATACAGGACTGGATGCACATAATACAGCCAGCTGTTTTATTACTAGACACTTATATTTAATTGGTGCTCAATAAAGGAAAGGTCTGAGATAAAGCATGGACATCTTTAGGGAATCTAAGAACAGGCGTCTCATTATGAGTGGTTGAGAGATATATGAGGGGCCGCCTGGAACAGAATTCATACTTTGTCTTACACACACTATTAAAATCACGCATTATCACCACTATAATCTTACACACACACACGCTATTATACTCCTTTTACATGTATGTTTGAGAGTGTATAGTCGTGTATGTGAGAGAGTATGGTAGCTTCTGTGAGAGAGAATAGTAGTGTATGTGAGAGCGAATAGTAGTGTATGTGAGAGAGAATAGTATTTGTAGTGGGTTCAATGAATATGCAGAGGCAGAATTGTCCTCCCTCAGCAGGAACTCATTTATTGTCATTAGGAGTGGAACACAACAACTCAAACTATAACGTAGGATTTCCGAGAGTCTTTTCCGTGTGGTTTTCTGATGCGATCTCCACTCGCTCTCGCCATGGATTTCTCTAGTCCATTGGCTCCTGCTCTCCTCACTACAAAACAAAGCAGGCACATAAGTACACACTCCCTGATTGGCCTGATTGCGATTAGGTGTCCGCAATCAGGTGCAATCCCCCCAGCCGATCCGGTGCGCTCCCAACCTGCGCATACTCCCCCTGCAGGCCAGACATCGCACGCCCCCCCACAGTATTGTATGTGAGAGAGTACAGTAGTGTGTGAGAGAGCATATAGTGTGAAGCAGAAAAGAAGTTCAGTGAAAATGTCAACACAGAGGGGATTGGTTGAGACCACCACTTCCTTCTGCATCAGGGCCCCGTATCGATCCCCCCACGTGCTCAGAGCCCTCCCCGTGGAGCCGCCGCTAGCCCCCCCCCCCCCCCCCCCCTCTGCTCCTGCTCAGGCTGCTGCTGTCTGCTGACTGGTGATAATGGAGGAGGAGGAGGAGGAGGAGGAGGAGGAGGAGGAGGAGGAGGAGGAGGAGGAGGAGGAGGAGGAGGAGGAGGAGGAGGTTGGCATGCTTGTGGGAAAGGCATGAGAGCAGCCCTCTCCTCCTCGTCTCACTTAGCCGTTTTCTGCTCTTTTAGTTGAGATTTTATTAGATTTTATTAGAGTAAGTGGGCTTGTCAACTTAATGGTCTCTCTCCCTCTCTGTCTCTTTCTCTTGATCTCTCAATGGTTTGCCTGTCTATTAGTCTCTCCCTCTCGCTCTCTACTTTCCCCCTCTGGAAACACTGCATCTATACCTTGCTGTTTGTTCTTGCCGATCTGCGTAGTGCCCCTGCTCTCTCGTTTCCATAACTTCTGCTCCGAGGGGATGTCAGCGCACCATCCTAATTTGATTGTTGCTTTATTTATGACATCTTTATTTGGCTATCCATAAAGGAAACCTTACTGAACAAATCTGCACGTGCCCATCCATCCACCCACACCCCAACAGCAGGGAACCATGTTTGAATGTTTGAAGCTTGGGGATGGGGTTGAGTGACCGGCCTCTGTAAAGTTATGAAGAACCAGGAGGCTGTGAGATGCAAACTGCTCCATTTCCAAAATTCCAAGTCAGCAGCAAAGTAAAAAAGCAAAAAATGAATTGCGAGAGAAGCTGCTGCGGAATAAAACAGCCCGAGCTACGATGCCAGAATAGTGAAATCTTTGTTCATTAATATGCCCGCTTCGTCAGTGGTCCCTTCACATTTAAAATGTGCTGAATGAAAAAGGGTTCATTCTGTTTCCCGTGATACAGGCCATGGATAGGAATAACTCCTTTTATGAATCGGACATCAGTTAGGAGAAGATAGTGCTCACAGCTTCTGATATCCAAAACAGACGCAGGGGGTGTCGTTCCACCGACGGGAATTACACTTTTTAACTGCCCAACCTTCAAATCTCAGATTAAATACAATATAGAACCGGATAGTATAACAAGCCAGTACATTTAATACTAATATTCCTTCTCTTCTTCTACTCAATGGAGCGCTTTGGGACTCGTCCGGCCCCTCACACAGTCTGACTGGATTTATAAGGACTTATTCTGCAGCATTAGGCAACACACCGACGGTGGTAACACCAATCAATCACTTCCTGGGAGACATTACCCACAAGGCCCCGCTGCGCTGCGTTTCCCCGGCGCCCCTTTAGGAGGCGCTCTCCGGGAGGGGGCCTCTGTGAGGAGGGCAAGCGGGCGAGACGGGACGCGTTGTGACAGGGATTATCAGTGTCTGTTTGATCACCATCGTGACTCACCGGCGCTTTGATGCCCTGACAGCCCAACGCAACCTGTTAGCCGCTGCATCCGCAGTGGGAGTGAGCGAACAGGGCTTTAAAAAAAGCAAATTAAAACTGTCTCAACAGTTTGGGTTCAGAGTGGCAGATGAGAGTGTGGAAAATCTTTTTCTTCTTTTTTTCACCTTCGCTATCGAGTTTTAAACACAGCGGTGACCCCATTGTACACCGACAACACATATTTGCATAAAGATTTGTGCAAACGATTTAGTTGACAACGATTTAGTAGCACAACTTTAATGTAAAGTTGTGTTACGTGATTGCCATCCTCCCTCTTTCTTTAATAACTTTTCTTTCTTTCTCTTTCTTTAAAAAATTATTTTAAGTGAATGATATAACAAAGAAGCCTTGTTCATTTCCATCCATCTAGTTAAGTTGTAGTAGCTGCTTGATAAACAACAAAGCCATGAATGGACAACACAAGTCATCTCTTAAAAGTGTTCCCTGTGTTATGTGTTGGACAATACATGTTGTATATTTGTATAATATACAATTACAGTTTTGTCAGTGTGCTACTGATCCAGTAAAAGTTTTTTTCCTTTCAAACATCGTCTTTTCCTGTCTCTGTCACAGATTACTGGCTCCGAAAATTGCATTTGCCGAGGGTGAAATCCACTGTAAATGAGCAGCTTGGATGTGTTTTCTGGCAGTAACACTGCAATTAAATTCTTATCGCTCCATCTCACTACCTTGTTTTCTGAATATCCTTGAACTTGCCAACAACTTTTTCCTCTTCATCCCTCAATCCAATATCTCTCTGACCATTTCCTCGTTTCATATCTATCTTCAATGTTCATCTGTAGGTCGTTTATCCCACATGTTCTACTAGGATTCCTCCACTCTCCACTCCTCCATCCCTTCTTCTGCCCCGTCCCTTCATCCTGGACCAATGAGGCCTGCGTTTGGTCGTCATAAAGTTTTGGCTGTGGCCTCACTTATAAACAATGTCTCTAAGAACACACAGCCTACGTCACTATTCACCATAAGTCCCGGAAACATATGGAATGTGCGTGTGACTCACATACACGCACATTCTCCAATAGTTGAAAACAGACCCCTTGTCTGTCCTATGTACCGTTGTATAATCAATATCCTATTCATAACCTCTAAGGCCTTATTATTTAGTAAGAAATTGTATTTTTTGGTCCTGTACATCTCTCGGCTTTTTATTTTTAGCTTTCAGCTTTGAGTGGTCGATCGCCCTTTGTCTCAAATGTTACCCAGTAAATACTGCAACACCGTGAGGATTATGTCTTCTAACATCGCAGCACATCGTGTTTCACGGTTAACATAATGCATCAACATTTACATCCAGCACCTGATTGTTTGAACCCTTCCATTCCACGTTTCACGGGGATGATGAATATTAGCGTATTATCCGGGGCTAAAATGTGTCTGTTCCTGCTAAGCCATGCATAGTGGAGTGGCTGCCCACCTGATTTACCATTCCTATGCTAGAACGGACACGCAGGGTTTTGGAGCTTCTCCCTTTGATGTTTCTTTCAGGATATTGTACACATATATATACAGTATATATTTAGTTTTTTCCTGAACAGATGTTTTCTTCCCTTCCTCAGCACCCTGCTGCTTTTCCATGGGGGACCGGGGAGACAGCTCGGTCTCTCCCTCTTCATCGACGTCCGCTGTCATCGTCCAGCAGTCCCTCCATCTCCCTTCATTTGTAGGATTCAGTTCCCCCCGTGCTTCTTTATATACATAGACACCACGGGGGAGTAGGGGCGAGTCAATGGGAGAGGCTAGCTCAACCAGACAAGCCACTCTGAACACCAGGGTAATATGGGACACGCATGTGCGATTGTTTGTGACACTTCTGAGACCCTGTGCGCACAAGGGGGGGTATGTTCAACTGTCAGTTTGAGAGTATTTCTAGGAAGCTGTGGGAAGGGGATCGGACAGACAGATAAGTCCTAATTGTATCCTCAACTGGGCCAAAACCCAGTGGCATCTTCCTGCTGTGTTTTGCTGTCACCTGTGGAGAACAAAGAGGCAGGTACCATTGTTTCTCTTCTACTGTGGTTGTCTAGTGACTATACAGGTAAATGATAGGGCTTTTCTGGGTTTCTTCATGTTGTGGAGGTTCGTTTTTGTATTTTGTGGATCCTGAAGCATGTATTGAGAAAGCATAGCCTAGCATAACACTGGTTTGAACTTATTTTATACTTGAACGTAAATGTAAATATATAAAAAAAAATATATATATATATAATATATAACCGCTAATCCCAAACTGTACTCGTCCGGATCACAGTAGCAAAGCGGTCACTTCTTTGCCTGGACAGCAGCAGGGGATCAGAGAGTTAGAGTGGTTGAGGAGGCCAGTAGCAGGTCAAACTGCATGAGAGCAGATATCCAGAGGCAGGAAGTCACGCAGTCGCAGTCACCACGATGATAGCAGGGCGCGGCATCAGCAGCGCTGGTCACCAGGATTGTAACGTGTCTCAGGGCCTGCCGGAGCCCGCAGCAGGGGTGGAAGATCAGCAGCTCTCAGGGCCAAAGGAGGCTCACAGCCTTTATTTATTCAGCCTTTACTTTAAAAGCTCAGAAAATGCATTCATTTTAATTAAGATAGTCTTCAAAATTCTAGGAATACAGAGATAAAAATTCAAAACTTTTAATTGAATTCCAATGGAATACGAAAAAGTTGTGCAAATATTAAATTATGTTGAATGTATTAAGAATACAAAGATTAAAATACATCAAACTATTGAAATGAATTACATCGTTTAAAAAGGCATAAAAAATCAGTTAGTATGATTAAAAGCAAACAAATGATCACCTACTCACTTTGTTTGGTACATAGCGAATTGTTTATTGCTTTTGGTTCTGAATGGCGTTGTCACGTTAAAATTGTACCGGGGGCGAAAATTGTACCGGCCTACGTCATCGTTTGTTTACATCCTGACAACCTGCCCGGCAACAGACGACGCGATGCAGAAAACATGTTTCCAAACGACGAAATAACATAATACAGATAGCGGATCGCTCTCTGTATTATGATAGATAGCGATAACAATTGTTTTTACTTTATATTTGTATTGTATTTAATTGTTTAATCGAAACAATAAAAAAAATTGCCCGCGAAACGGGCGATCGCGTCAAATGACAAATGTCATTTGACGTGGGCAAAGCATATGTCATTTGACGCGATCGCCCGTTTCGCGGGCGATTTTTTTTATTGTTTCGATTAAACAATTAAATACAATACAAATATAAAGTAAAAACAATTGTTATCGCTATCTATCATAATACAGATAGCTATTTCGTCGTTTGGAAACGACGAAACGTTTTCTGCATCGCGTCGTCTGTTGCCGGGCAGGTTGTCAGGATGTAAACAAACGATGACGTAGGCCGGTACAATTTTAACGTGACAGCGTCCCTATTATTCTGTTACAGAGGATCGTACCCTCGCCGGGCCTTAAATGTTGAGCACTCCGCTACCGGCATATGGAATAAAATATTGCTAAATAAATATAATGGGGCCAAAAGGTAGCATTCACTTTGAAAAACAGAAGGATCTTCACAGACCCTGTGACGTTATTTACATTTTCAGAGCACTTCTGCACACACTTACCGATGGGCAGGGGTTAAAGGCTCCGACAAGGTCCTAAAGTATACCCTGAAGCAACTAGGGATGGGCACGAGTAGTGTTTTCGCTACTCGAGTAATCGTTTGCATTCCTCGAGGATCCTCGATTCCTCGTTAAGCTATTATCTATTTTTAGAACGCAATGCATCTGCAGCAGGAATAGGCCTAGTTATGAACGGCAATATAAGTAATCCAACCTTTAATGTGTGTTCTCAATGAAAACAGTCAGATTTATCAGAGTAACCCCTGATCATCCACAAAACTTAAGGCAGCATTTCTTTTGTGATCATCGATGTAATCAGCGACGTGATCTTCTCTCCACGGCCGGGATTACAGCTCCGTCTTGCGGCGGAGAAAATAGCCGACACGCTAGGCTGCTGCGGGTTTGCTTTCCCAAACTCACCGTTATGTTTGAGGAGCATATGCTGCCGCATAGTACTCGTAGTACTTTGGTAGCACAATTTTGCCTGGCATAGTTTGCACTCCACCTTATGATCACCAATCTCTGTAAAGTATTTCCACACTTCGCTTCGCTTTGCTCGTACAGCCATTTCTGAACTTTTTTAATTATTGTGTTGTGCACACGTGACTGCACGGCGCGCGCCACAACGAAAATTTATACATTTATATTTGCTTTGTGCATACGGCACGTGCCAGCTGCGCCTCACAGAAAATGAATACATTTGCTTCAGAACACTTTATTAGATTAGCCTACAGCAGTGTGTATATGCGAGCTTGAGTTCGCCTGTCCACCAACCGAGTTCATTTGTAACGAGGAGTACTCGAGTAATCGATTACTCACACGCCCATCCCTAGAAGCAACCCATGTTAAACTTGGATATTGGGATTAAAGCAAATAAAGGTTACACAATCTTTTTTTTCCCCAAGACTGCTGTGGTGTATGAAAACCCTGTTCTTTTTCATTTTTGCCAGAAGTGTGTGAATAATTCAACGGCTTAATGCCAGCGGAAAGTTTCTGCACGCTTCACACGCCGTCCTGTTGGCGGCTCCCAGGGGATCTATTTCAACATCATCAGCTCCATCTCAGGCTGAATCCAAACCCGACGGGACCATCCTTTATTCACCATCCACCTAGTTATTTACTATTACCGCACGCTTTTAATGTTTTAATCCAAAGTGAACTACCGTGCTTCGAGATAGATGTCATGTAGGCCAGGAGCAGGTAAAGAGTCAACCCGGTATCACGAGATCTCGTGCTCATGCGCACGAAACGCGTTAATCTATTGAA
The DNA here is from genome assembly GCA_900291075.1 of Melanogrammus aeglefinus. Taxonomy (NCBI): domain Eukaryota; kingdom Metazoa; phylum Chordata; class Actinopteri; order Gadiformes; family Gadidae; genus Melanogrammus; species Melanogrammus aeglefinus. Next base: position 41,356 of record OLKM01002547.1, read on the forward strand.
TCGTGTCCCAGAGTACGGTTGTTCGACTTTTTTCGTGAAACGCATCACGAAATGTTAACCAATGCATTCTGAATGCACATCCTTCACAACTATATTCTTGGTCATAACTATCAAACCAAACATCCTTCACATTCGCCGAGCGACGATTATGAAAGTAAAATGCACATTTCTCGCTAAAAATGTTTACATAAACACTTTTAATGGCGTAACTATGCTAAAATATCATATTTTCCACCCAAAATAAAAAGTATGTCCGCCATTTTCACAGAAAAATGTCCTAAAAACTATCCAATAGGAAAGATGCTCACAGCGTCTATCCGTGACGTAGTAACCGATACGCTTTTAATGCTTTTAATGGCGGGTCCTGGATGCCATAAATAGATGGCAATAAATGTAATTAGTTTATTTGCATCATTTAATCTTAGACCCTTAGGGAAAATATTGGCTGTTTGTACTTCATATATGTACATTTATGACAAAATCGTGAGGTCTACATTTGGCGGAACCTTCTGATGGTACACGTGTTTCCGACAGATGGACTTCTCTGAAACACTGATCAACTAAGCCTGACCATAGATATATAGCCTATGGAACACTAGATGTCTTATGGCGGCGTCTAGAACGTCCGCAGAGGACGGCCATCTTACTACAGTCAAGCTTTCTGTCAGAATCTGTGGAACCTGAGGCAAACTGAGGTAAGGTCCGTGATCTGCACAAACATAAATACTCTTATCTCGCTGACCCTTTGATGGATTTACAAACAGTTTGGTTTCTTAAAAACTTTATTAATGTGGTTATAATCCTGGATGCTTGAACATGTTGAAATCGCAGCTTTTCTCTTAAAAAAATGACTTAATCGTGCAGCTTAGTTGTGTATCATGGCTATGCTACTAGCTAGCACCCAATCATTTTACATCGATGGGAGAGGCAGAATTGGTCTTTCTTTTCAATATAACTGAAGTTGTATGGAATGGTTTGTATGCATCTTGGATAGTTTTATTAGACTTTGTTCTGTAATTAGTTATTGTGAATTTAGTGTGATCCTCTACAGTGTTTTGGAGAAATCGTCAGCAAGGTATGGTATCTATGTAATAAGGTTATTAGTTGTGTAATGGTGATGCCGTGGATGGTGGTAGTAGGCTATAGTTGTTGTTTTGGAATGAATATGTCGATAGTTTTATTAGACTTTGTTCTGTAATATGTGATCCTCTATAGTGTTTGTGTTGTTTGGGAGTAATCTACTGTATGTTTCTATGTCCTCTTAATAACTAATGTTGCATGTCCCCGTGGAGTTCGTACGTTTTTGTCAGCTTCATGTCTGTGATATTTTTATCTTTGTCTTTGGCAAAGTTTTGTTAAACACGAAGCAGAAAAACACACAAACACACTTCCCCTCTTACCTCACTTGTAAGGTAAACCTTTACCAGTCCTCAGCCATCCTTGTATTTGATGTCCCACTGACTCTCATCGCACCTGAAATCCCATCCCTACAATTACCCTACCATCTCTTGTTGCTGTCCCCTTGCCCGGACTTCCTGGCCCGCACAGCCTAGCGACCCACAACCTGGCTCTACTTGACAATTCCTAATTTATACAATTACAATTTATCTCCGACACTGGACTGAGACATGAGGCATGTGTAATGTTTTGGCGCCCTCTAAGCAAAATTTAATAAAAATGTAATTTAAATGTATGTGTTTGTGAATTGACGTGTGTGGTTGAGTTTTTGTTGAAAATTAGCTTGTCATCTGAAGGGTGTGCTTCTGTGTGCGCCTATGTCTCTATCTGTGTCTGACACACTCTCGCAAACACACTCACTCTGGCATAAAAAGAAGAATTGTGTAATTTCCACTGAGCTTGTGGAGATGACGCGTCACCTGAAATCCGATGGCTGCTGAGGCTTAAGTGGCTGTGGGCTGGATGAGGACCATATTTTTTAAAAGATCATCATGCTTCTGTAACACCTTTGTTCAAACATTCTGATTTTAGGAAATCTTTAGAAATATTTGAAAAGTACCTTTATAATATCTAATGAAGTAAATATTTGTAAACAATGTGTTTCAGACTGGTTTACTACCATTTCGTGTAAGTAGGGGTCTAGTGGTAAAATAAGAGGTGGGTAAACTATTAATTCTGTGATCGCAGTAAGGTTGACTGTGATATGCGCTTGTTTAAAAAAGACATTCAGAACATAGTTGATGATGCTGAAGGTCACTGTTTAATGTTTACACCACTAGTGGTACTTCATACAGTGCATTTTGTGATTATACTATATTATGAGGTGCATTAGATTTATTGAGAGGTGGGTGAACTATTTCTGAAATTTCAGGTGGTAAACTTCACTTACGTTTACCCTCCACTAAAAATATATTAATTCAAAATTGGAAATATGGACGTGTATGGTTATTTGTCTCAAGGCCTCAATTATAAAAAGTAAGTATGCAGTGTTATAAATGCATGGTGTACAGGGTGGGGATTTCAACATGCAGCCTTATAGCCTATTTGTGAATATTGTAATCTACATATTTTAGAACATTACTCTATTTTTTTAGGACATAACATGATTATTCATAAGTATGTGTCATAACTACATCTCTGACGTCTATAACGAACCAATCCGTTTAAAAAATGGTTGAAAATTGAGCAAGTTATGGTTATTTAAAAAGTACATTTACCCCTACCAACACAATGTTATGGGGAGAGGGCGGGAGTTAGCGGTCTGTAGCAAGATGGCCGCCATGTGCGGACGTTCGACTCCATTGGCCAGCGACGCGGACGAGACATCTAGTGTTCTATATATAGCCTATCTATGAGCCTGCCCGTCCCGTCGATAGAGGAGGCAATTGACGGGATATGATGCTCCTTACATTCTAATTAAGCCCCTTACATTCTAATTAAGCTCCTTACATTCTAATTAAGCCCCTTACATTCTACTTACACTCTAATAGGCCTTATACTCTAACCAGGCCCCTTACACTCTAACTAGGCTCTAACTAACCAGCACCACACAGGGCCCCAGGTCATGGAAGAGCAGTGCCACCATAAAGAAGATTTAGGAACATAGAAAGAACGAGCTCTCTTCTCCCAAGGGAAAGCCAGATCCACAGGTTCCCACAACAGTAAATTAGTTTCTTAAAGTGGAAATGAAGCAAAAAAATAAAACATGTCTATAGCACTGGTTAAATATTTAAATATACCATAAATACAAATCAATTCGGAAATATGACCCGTTATTCAGAATAAAGCACAAACAAGTTGCATTAATTATAACGTTTTCAGCCATGTGCGCCGCCATCTCTGTTTTCAGAATACGATGACGTCACGAGAATGGTTGGTAATATTCTACATAGCGGCTCACAGCCTCACAGATAGCTTACTGCCTCAACAAAATGGATATTGACGAATGGGATAGACCCACCAATGAGGGCAGCCATTCAATTGCCTATGCTTTTGAGCCAGTAAGAGCATTGGGAGTTTTAGGCTGCATCCGAATACTCGTACTTGCATACTATATAGTATGCATTTTGTAGTATGCGACAAATCTAGCGCGTCCGAATACTCTAGTATGCATTCTGTAGTACGGAAGTCGTTTCCGAATGCATACTACCGCCAAAGTGAACCACGGACCACACTACGCTATCCCACAATGCAACCGGAGTCTGGTAACAAACGAAGAAGAGATGGCTGACCCGACACCACCAACATATCCATTATATATATATATCCATATATATATATATAATATATATATAGATATCCATTTCAAGAGCCATTTGCGTAGAAAGAGACATTTTTTTTATTCAATAGCAACGATAATGAGACGGAAAACAGGTAAATTTTGCCGCCATCTGGGGGGAGATACGTCATCTCCAAACATCCGGTGGAGTTTCGGCGGCGTTCGGAGGCGTTCTACGCATGTCTGTAGACCGTACTACACAGTCAAGTGTAGTATGGTCAAGTAGTAGACACTAGACAGAAATAGTATGTACTAGGTATTCGGATGCAGCCTTAGTGTCCCAACAGAGCCTGAATATGGAGGAGAAATAGATGAAGGCGAGAGAGACGTATCTGAGCGCACAGGAAACAATCTGTGGCGCTTATGTGGGGTTTGTGTCCCTATGTCCACTGACATGGAGAGTGTCTGCTGCCATGAAATGAACCTGGGACATCTCATCAAAGATAACAGATGTATCACGTCCAATCCGACGTGCCAAATGCTGTCATTAGAGCGAGACGTGTTAGAGGTTGCAATGCTGTCGCTGAGGTATCTGACCAGTTTGCCGACTCCAGTTTGCCGAATCCCAGTTTGCCGACTGGCTATGTGAATGGGTGTATCACATAGCCTAGTCGGCACACGAAAAACCCACATTGCCGACAATAATAATCTATGGAAAATCGTACTTTAATAAATTGTTTCTATTGTCTAAGATACCTTGGTGTTTTCTAATGTCTTTTTCATACGCAAAAACAACTGTTGGTCCATCCATTATAAAATACGAGTAAATAGTTTGTCAGCAATGTAATATTAATCTTAACCAAATGGTAAGTGGTAGAGAAAACAATCCATGTTACCCCTTATAAACTAGTCTGTAGTCACCCCTCCCAGATAAGCGCGACTTCCACCGCTTTGATTTTGGGGGAAATACATCAAAGAAGCCGCGATTCATGATGCGCTTCGCGCTATGCATAAAAGAAACGACGTACTATTGTAACTAGTTTTATTATTGTCGGCAATGTGGGTTTTTCGTGTGCCGACTAGGCTATGTGATACACCCATTCACACAGCCAGTCGGCGAACTGGGATTCGGCAAACTGGGTTTCGGCCAACTGGGTTTCGGCAAACTGGCCTAGAACCGTCGCTGAGGGACATCCGAGCCGAAACACTGGAGCGCCCAATAAACAGCAGGTACACTTAGACAGTCTTGATAGGTTGTGCGGAGGGAGTAGGGGACTAGACTGATCACCTGAGACTACACAATTTTTTACACCCATACTCAGTTATTCTGCAATGTATTATCATGGTAGAAGCTGCGATACAGTACTAGCATAGCATAACATAACAAGCACATACTGTAACTAGCTGTACCCAGCTGTACCCACAACAGGATCGCAAGGATCTGTCTGCTAATAGTTTACACTTCTAATTGAGCGAAACAAATGCAATCATCGATACTACTCCATCACAAAAAGAAACCTCTTACTCACACATTAGAAGTTCGCACCACCGAGTTTATTCACCAATTCATCAACGATGCAACTGCATTTTCAGAACACAGTAGCCTAATCCACAAGTTATGCACTTTGGCGAGAACATCCAAACACGTTATTGCGACTGAACAGGAAGTTAAATCGAATAAAGTCCTGTCTCTGATATGCCTACAGGATACATTACAGCGGCCCTTGTTCTTGTACAAACACAAAAACAAACATCAACAGAAATTGCGTAGGCATATTGAAATAAAGTCAACGTCCGCTTCGGTTATATTCTGTCAGTTAGAATGTAAATTATTCATGACAGGCTTTGCCTACTTTACGCTACTCTACACGCTACTCATTCTAACATACAAACATATATATATACATACATATAATATATATTATATATATATTATATATAATATATATATATATATATATATATATATATATATATATATATATATATATATACACATACATTTACATGTATACAGTATATATGTATATGTATAGGCCTATGTATATGTATGGAGGAGATAATGTGGAGGAGATAATGTTGTTTACAGCAATGAAAAGTAGTAAACGGGTGCAGCAGCTGGGCTACCACATCATTTCATGATACAATTAATTGTCGTGCCATTTATTTCCAATAACAATGGATTATTTTTGCGATGGATTAGAAATTATCAAGAGCATGGAGCGAGCTAGTCTGCAAACAAGACAATCTTCAAACAGTGAGTGTACTCATTTCTCTGTTTCTCTAGTAGTAGAAGCGATACGTTTACTGTTCGTTCCTCTGCCTGGCAAGCGCGTTTCCGTGCTCTTTCTCTGCGCATAATGCCGCGAACACACCAAGCGCGTACCTCGCGTACCATGTACGCGCGTAACGCAGCTAAAATGTTGCTTGACCATTTTGTGTCAAAAATGGTCAGATACGCGCGTGACGCGCGCGTTAGATGGAGACCACCCAAAACTCCCCCCCCCCCCCCCCCGCCATTTTTCTTTTGCTGAAACATTCACTGATCTTACCAGGACAGCCAGTTTCCTCGGCCACGTCGACCCACGCCCTCTCTTTCTTGTTCCTGTCCCGGTACAACACAATCCTGGTGTTGTACGGGACAGGACGGCTGCACACTGCAATGATGAGGTTTTGGTCCTCCATTGCGGTTCTGTCCTCTCCGTCTCTCTGCCAGTGACGTCGGGTCAAGCTCAACGCTGATTGGCTATTGCGGCGCGTACGCGCGTAAAAAGTTCAATTTTTTGAACTCCTCGTACGCGCGTATATATACGCGCCTAACGCGAGTAAAATGTTGCTTATACGCGTGTAACGCGTGTACGCGTCTCATACGCGCGTAAACCAATGGTTCCCTATGGAAAAATTGCCGATTTTATACGCGTGATACGCGGGTAACGCTTTTGGTGTGGCCGTACCTTTAGAGCAGCGCCCGGGTCTGATGTGAGTGACAGGTCTGTCCGTGTCTCCAGCACTATAGCCACTAAAATTAAAAATTGTTGGCACAGCATCTGGCTTCAGGCGATTGGTGGGACGGCGAACAAATCTCCCATCTTCAGCAAAAGCTCCCTCTTCAACGTAATCAGCCTCTATAAAGTGGTCGCTACATACTCTCTGCCCTGGTCCCTTTTGGGGGCTGCGGCGTTTCAACGCAATTAACCATTTTTGGAGCAGTTTAGGCTTCTGTACAGGAATAACATGGAAATGAACTATTTTACCACTCTTTTACCCGATAATACTCGTTTGAACAGCCAGGGTCAACACAAAATGAATTCTTCTTCCAAGATTTGCCATGGTTATCTGAAAGCACCAACCATTCTGATGACGTCACGCCTGCATTTTTAAAACATGGCCGCGCCCTAGTGGCGAAAGTCGTTGTCAACTTGTCATTTTCCAGTGAAACTACTTGAATTTCAGGTTTAATGAAAATACATGTACTTTCAAAAATGAAAAAGCAACCAAAAAATGGTCACAGTTCTCATTGCTTCATTTCCACTTTAAGGATAAGCCCGCTCCCCGGCCCCAACTAAAAGCAACAACAGTCAGCCCACCACAAGATTTAGGGTTAACAGAAGATAAGGTGCCCAGACTCAGCATAGCCACAAGTGACATGCATTTCACTCCCTTTTTTGACGCAAAACAGGTTCGTCGGGAACGCGCATTCACGCGCAAAAACTCAGTTTAAACTATCGCCTTTTCTCATATTTGGTCACTTGAAGTAGAACCTTGCTCCAAGGCGAAGCTACGAGTCCCTCAGCGCGCGCTAAGGTATGTAGACCGAACCTACCTCTTAGGCTGCTCAATATTAGTATAACCTGTTACCAGTATAACTTTTCACTGAATAAAGTCGAGGATTTTTATACCGACATAGTCCATCCCTTCTCCGTCTCAGTTCCTCCGATCCAGCCAACGGCCAGACCACATTTTTCCCAACACAATATAGATGTTTTTATTGTGTTAGGAGAAGAGGATAAAGACTGGTAGAACAAGTCAAACAAAATCATACAAGGGCGGTCAACCCAACTCTGCTCCAAAAATAATATCCTCCATCTCAGTTTTTAATTACATGTTGTTCAGAGAAATGCTGGGATGTGGGTCTTGATTGGACCTGCATTCACACAGTTCATCGTAACAGATTGTGTCTACTGCGCCTTTCAGCAGCTCTATTTAAAAGGCCAACTAGCAGAATCTTTGGAGTCCAAAACAAGCTCACCCATGGGGTTTAGTGTTGAAGTGCTGATCCTAGCAACCACAATTTTTGATCGGGAAATTCTCCCACGCTTTCACGTTTCAGTGGGCCGTTGGTCATATGTTCCGTGCTCCCAATAAAACCCAGGTCACAGCCTTCAATGGCTAACTGTTTGCTGAAAGAGTTCTCGAGGCGTTTCCAACATGGATATCCCCTCACTTAGTATCTTGATGGAGGTTATGATCCTATAGTTGTAATTTCATCTTCCACTAACTGGACGGTTTTCTGGTGTGATTATCTTAGGTTCTGTTTGCACTGATTGTACCACACACATTAACTGGGCCACTCATTCCTTCTCTTCTCTCACTGAAGAGAAAAGGTTGTTGAACGTAATTCTGGGTAATGTAGAAAATACCTGGGGGCCAATCTGAAAGCCTGACAGGATATCAAGGGACAAATAAGTTGCAGAAAATGTTAACACGTATATTAAAAAAATAAACCCTGAAATTAATGTGCACAATTGTTAAGGAGCGGCGAGTCCACTCTGTAGTCGTTTATTCTGGTTTCCGTAGGTTTTTTTCAAAAGTGATTCAGTTATGAAGTATTTAACATACAATACAACTTCTAAGATCTCCAACTGTTAAATTCTCATTTTTTGGATCAATTTTCATACACATTGATTTTGCACTCTTTATTGCAGTGCTATGCGATTTATACACGTGAAGCCCATGTTATTAGAATTATCTAGACCAAGAGATTTTGTTGAGCTTTTAGAATGAATAAAATACAGTGGTTAAAGAGTGCTAGTTCTAGCGCTTCACCGTATTCTCTGTAAGAACACATTCTGAAGCTGAAGTTTGTCATTCAAGTTATTGACAAACTATTTTTGCAGTGATTCAACCATCATAAATAATGGATCCAGTTTTCTACCTGTATCTTAGCGGTAGTTACAACCCTGTGGCAGCTGATCGGAAAACCTGGTGTGCTCGTCGCGTTGGTGTTGTGAATGAGGAGATATTGGCGCTCAGACAGAGCGTTCACGGAGGAGAGAGACAGATGGAGGTGGCCACAAGGACATCTGTTTCTGTTCACCGTGTGGTAGAGAGAGCCTGGGTTGGGTATCCTCTGGGGACTGTTTTGTTCTCAAAGGGAATTTTGTATCGGTGTGCGACTGAAAAAGACGGTGATATATATATCCAACATAAATTAGCACATCACTCTTCCGACAGCGGCAGGAAAGGCAAAGACTAAGATGATGCCTGTGACACATTTTGCAGATCCATTTTTTTTTTTTTGCAGTAGCATCAGGGGAAATGAAGGGTGTGCGTTTCTTTCTTCCGTTTCACTGAGACTTTTTTCCCGGAATTTAACGCAGCCCTAGATATATAGGCACAAACCTGCGCCTTCAGGTTGGCGTCCAATTCAAACATCAGAATCTTTACGTTCTGTGATCTTCTTAAAGTATAAGTACACAGGAATAGAGTACAAACACATGGTGGCCAGCCCCTGTCTGGTTGAAACGCAACCCGAAACAGGGCATGTGTTCATAACGGTGGTCCCCTTCTTTGTTTGGCCCCTCGCGTTTGGAGCAACTATTGATAGAGGGAGAGAGCCAGAGGGAGAGAAAGAGATCTAGTGAGAGGCAGAGACCGTAGTCGGGGGAGGGAGGGGGGGGGGGGGGGGGTAATCGCACGTTCTATTTTCCTTCATCATTTCCTCTGCGAGACCAATTCATATTTCACCAAAGAATCAGTTTATGAATTTAATGTATCTAAAGTAAAAACTGATTTATTTACTCGCCAGGACAGAAGCTGAAAGAAAAAAAAGCTGTTTATAGCCCAGAAAAATAACAAAGGAGATCTTCCACGAATCCAGACGGCTGAGGCATAACTTTCTTTATCCTCTTTTTTTTTGGTTCTCCTGAAAAAAATCCCTTGGTATAATACATATATCTCTGATTTAACAGACGGCCCAATCCTTAATGTTTTATGAATGGGGCGGCCATTTCATCTCCATGCTGTAAAACATACATCCTAGAGAGAGACACAGAGGGAGAGAGGGGGAGAGGGGAGAGACACTCTGATGGCATACTTAGCAGATGACCCCTGGGTGCTTTAATGTGGGGAGTTGCAAAGTGAAATTGAAACGATGTTAGGGTCTTCGCGAGCGGCATGGTAAAAAATGTAAGTGTATGTCCCTTGGTGTCTTTAAAAAACATTATGTGTTCTGCACATAATGTTCCCCTCCTTGAACCGCCACCTTACCGTGGTGGAGGGGTTTGAGCACCCGAATGATCCTGGGAGCTATGTTGTCCGGGGCTTAATGCCCCTGGTAGGGTCTCCCAAGGCAAACAGGTCCTAGGTGACGGGTCAGACTAAGAGCGGTTCCAAAACCCCTCATGAGTAAAAAAAAAATATCAAGGACGTGCACGTCGCCCGGATCGGCGTCACCGGGGCCCCACCCTGGAGCCAGGCCTGGGGTTGGGGCTCGCAGGCGAGCGCCTGGTGGCCGGGTCTTCGCCCACGGGACCCGGCCGGGCCCAGCCCGAAGGAGCGACGTGGGCCCGCCTTCCAGTAGGCCCACCACCCGCAGGAAGGACCATGAGGGGTCGGTGCCGTGTGTTTTGGATGGCAGCCGGCTAGCCAGCCGCTAACGCTGAATATTCATAAGTGCATCATCATATTGCATATGTATAACATCTGCCCGGGTTTGCAGCCCCGCTGAAGCCGAGTCCTCTATCCAAAACAATCCAAGCCAAGCCTCTCATCTGGAAGACTATTGTCTTCATCCAAAGTAGCGTGGTCTGGTCTAGTCTGCGGGTGAGAGGGGGTCACTGGTGATATTGACCTAGTCTACTCCAATGTTCTCAGGCCCGTCGGCTTGAGTTCAACTGTGAGTGGCGAAAGGCATGTTGCTTAAATGTCTTTAAGCACAGATTAGAGACTGCGGCCCTTCACTCACACCCCCTTCGTCCCACCTAGCTATTACTGACCACCACAACAGCGGCGGCAGAGAAGCAAAATTACACTTAAGTCAACAAAACAGCCACCATAAGGCAGCTCGGCATGACTGTAAGAACCTTAAGTGATGCGTAACTCAACTCAAGATGGCAGCCAAACAATAAACCACCCTCCGCAGACACACACACACAAATAGAAGAGGTGGAGTTTTGTCTGGCGTGCGCAGGGACTTAAGTCGGATTGATGAGGTCATTACTCTGCGTCATGGCTGCAGCGGGGGGGGGGGGGGGGGGGGGAGTGTTAGTCTTAATAAAAGACAATGAACCTAAATGAGAAAAAGAAACAGTCATATGGCTTGATGATGACGAGTGGAGGCGCGTCCCTGTCTGCTCTTCTCTCCCTCGTCTACCTGCGGATGAATCGCTCCAGGGCTGTCAGGGCGCGCCAAAAAAACGGCGAAATGAAGACAAAACGCGGGAAAGTGATTCTGTTTTTCCTTATTTTTTCTATCCGTGTGGGCCTTCAAATTGTGCTTTGAAAGTAGGCCTCCTTCAGATTTCTGCTTAGGAACAATATCTAGAAGTAAATCCCCTCCCAACCTTCCTCACTGCGTTCTGCTCCGGTGTTTCCCGAAGTGCGTTCATGTTTTAAATGGGGGAGGGGTGCGGCTATATGGGAAAATTTACCAAAAATAAGCAGGTTTGCCACTGCCGATGCAAGTCAAGGGGAGACTTTATCCCGTCCGGTATTACCAAGGGCCCGTTTACCCCATGAGCTCTTGGACAGCTTGTTAAATTAATCCTGTGGGGCCGCTGGAAGCAGGATGAGACATGTGTGGGCATGACCTGGTTGTGTCCTCGCCATGGCAGTGCTGACTCAGACGCGCACACACACACACACACACACACACACACACACACACACACACACACACACACACACACACACACACCACACACACACACACACACACACACACACACACACACACACACGATCCAAAAACTCCATATGTCTCCAACTTCGAGTCTATCTTTCCTTTATGTAAAGTTGTATATTTTGTTTACAGACCTAAATACTCATCCATCCATTATGTAAACATTCTCTCTCTTGGGGTGAGCGACGCGAGCCGCCCTCCCTCCCTCCTCCTCATTTCCATTAACAATAATCTTTTTGGGGTTTTTATTCATAAAGAGGATGAGCAATGGAAGTTGCTGCTCGGATCTGATTCTCTCGCGCTCCGCGCTAACAGCTGGTGTCTAACGGCCTCAGGAATAGCAAGCCACAGATGCCAAGGTGTCACAACGCAAGATGTTGGTTTCCTGCACATGTTTTTTCACCGTGGATTGCTGATGGGACACAGAAGACATGGTCCAAATACTCGTAGGCATGTTTTTGGCGTAACATGCATAAACCAATGACAGTTCAATCTCCCATCCCCTTTAAGAGCCATCAGCGCATTTGAAACGGATGAGCTGACCACATAAATTTCAAACTTCAAAGATCCTTTATGTCCCAATAATATGGCCTGATTCACACATGAAGCGTTTTGTTCTACAACTTCAGAAACACTGAGTCGTTATGTAGCTTTTGGCAAAGACTTCCCTATGCGGTCCTGTGGGGCAATTTAATCATATGCGGCAATCTCCTCCTCCTCCGTTAATATACATTGCCATGGACTGTATTATGCGTTAGCCTGTGTTTAGTTTGTGTGTGTTTAAACACACACACGTGCCAAGCATAACCCGCATTCATTCATTCTTTTTTATTCATTCAGGCTTTTATGTTTTTTTATCAATCGTGGTAAAAATATGTATCCTCACAGTCAAATGCTCATCAATCCTAAAGGTTATAGGCTTGTACACGATGTCTGTGTCAAGAAAATATTTGTTTGCTGCACGGTGTTTGCAGATGCATTGATTGTGTAGTGTACCTTAACCATCGTTAGAGAGCATCATATGAGCTTGGAGAAAGAAACTTGAATTTTAACGGATGTATGATTCGTATGCCTTGGAAGACCACCTTTCCAGCCGTTTGATGGATGCGTCTGACAACCCTCGTTCGGCGGCTATGGTTGCCACTCCGATCCGGAAGGAGTGACCAGTATAGGGGGGAGATGGTAGGCCACAGCCTTCTACCAACTTAGCGAGATGGAGATGAGATGAACCATTCCTTTGTCATTGGCAGGCAATTGGGCAAAATAAAAAGAGTTGATTTGGGGGATGTGCTTGCCGTGGGGGATGTGCTTGAGATAGTGGAGCATGGAAGTGTAAGGACAGAGTGAGTTGTTGATACTCGAAATAATGATGGTTACACTTGTCCCTAGGCTATCGCTTTTAGACCATTTTAAGAAGATGGAAAAATGCCTTGAAGAGAAGGTGATGTCGGCGAAAACCAGTAGGGAGAAATATCTGAGTAGGTGACGTATATTCCCCTGGACGCATAAAACCATAGAACACTGTGAGAAACACTGTCTTGAGTAATACGTTAAAATAGAGATGGAATAACCCAGCTCTGAGAGAACACACTAATCTATTCAAGATATCGAGAGTGATAGAGCGTTTAACTGGTACTTTTGGCAGTGACTTAGGAATACCCTACAGTAGAAGATGAATTGCGAGAGTCGAAAATAAACTAGGGAAGCCAGGATCCTGGCATTGCATGAAATTGAATACCAGCTAAGTTTCTCTGAATAGTAGACAATTTTTGTCTACGGGATTCTAAACAGTGGATGATGAAAGCGCAGACAATGGAGACAGACACTGGGAAAAATGTTACGTGGATGGAAATGCAGAATGAATTAAACAAAGACCATGCATAACTATAAGCTTTAAGGGTAGATGGCACTAGAGCTTTTGCCATGAAGATACGAGCGGAGTTTAACAGCGAATTTAAACTGTTGCCTAATCCAACCAGAGTTTGTGGAAAGTTGGGCAGAGTATTGGTTCCGTATTCGCTGTGGGGCATAGGCGTCTGAATATCTGGAGACGGAAGCAAGAGAGAGAATCAGCTAGAACATTGTAGTGACCGGGTATATGCTCAGCATTTACAATGAAATTGAGAGTAACGGACTGCCATGTTAAACGTCTGAGCAGAGACATAAGGCTAGGGCATGCAGATCGCTTTTGGTTAATAATTGCCACCACTGCTTCGTTATCGCAGAACATGGTTATGCTTTACGGCGCCATGCTTACCCCCACAGAACACTAGCAGCCACGATTGGGTAAAGTTCGAACAGTGCAGATGACTCGAGGGCGAATGTGGAAATTCGGCTGCCCGTCTTTCGGCAAACCATTGCCCTTGGAAAAAAGCCCCGAACCCGACCGAGGGTGCCGCATCGGTAAATAGTTTGAGAGAGTCGGATGATTCGGGCATGTCATTATAGAAGAAAGATATACCGTTCCAATGAGCAAGAATGAACGACCAGAATTTGATATCAGACCTGCAGCCTTCGTTGAGGTATATTATATCGTTAAGTTTTTGGGACCAAATGGGCTGGCGTTAGGAGTCGAGAGATGAACGAGCGGCCTTGCGGTATGATGCGCATGGCGAAATTGAGGAGGCCTAGGAGGGAGAGCATTTTGCGTTTAGTAACTACAACGGTAGTTTGAAACAAATCTGAAATAGATCTGGTCCTCTGTAATTTCTAATCGGGAAGGGATGCTTGCATCCTATCGGAGTCCAAGCGTATCCCTAGGAATTTGATTGAGGGAAGTGGGCCCTCCGTTTTCTCTTCGGATAGGGGGACACCGATTTCACGGAATACTCCCTTTAGAGTGTCCAGAACGCTGTTTGATTTGATGGAAAGTCAATTAGCAAGAAACCGTCCGGCAAATGTAAAATAAATGGCAACCGACATACGTTAAACATGATCCAGCACAATGCCTCGGATAACAAATTAAAGAGGTGGGGACTGCTCCTACACCCGAATATACACCTGACTGCAAAGTAGAATTTAGCCATTTAACTCTGAACAGCTGCCAATCTGACCGATGAATAGGCATTATTTTAAAAGCATCTGTAATGTCGGCTTTAGCAAGCCAGGCTCCCTGACCTACAACCTTTTAATCAGCGCAATTGCGTGGTCGATGGTGGCATAGTGCAAAGAAAATGGTGCTGGTGGGATACATTTGTTGACGCTAGCGATAGTGTCGGAGTGAGGAGAGAACATGTCGAAAATAAGACGTTTTTTCCCTGAATATCTCAGAGTAGCGACGCCGAGAGAATTGATATGGAAAAAAGAGAAGGGGTGAGAACTAAATGGGCCAATAACGTATTTTTTATGGACCTCTTTAGCCAGAAGAGCAGACATTATTTCTGGTTCAGCCAGAGCTGACTCGAGATTTTTTGTATCTAGGGGAGAGAGGCCCGTGATGAGGTGGTCTACAAAACAGGGTTTGGGGTGAGATGAGAGAAATGATGAAGGAATGTTAATTGGGGGATTTTAGAATCTCTTGAAGGGAGGAGCGCTCCCTCGATTTGCTGGCCTTTGGCGGCAGAGGCAGGTGGATTTCGGGTGCGGGTCCTTGCAAATACTGCAGATGTGGGAGAATCTACAGTTATTATAAGAACAGACGGATTCATTAAAATTATTGCAAATACTCCCCCCATTAAATAGAACAATAGAGCGGCAGAGGCAATCGCCAAGTTGGCTTACATGTTCACCACCCTGGACGGGAAATGGAACGGGAGTAGTAGGTAGTAGCGGTCTTTGGACATAACACCGTTGTGTGCCCGTGAGAACTACATATGGTGCTTGAAAGCAACTTGTGGCCACTGAAATGGCAGAGAAGGATCTCGTGTCCGTGATAGACCAGTGTATTCTAGTGTTGAACATGGTTATGCATTGGGCTGACTTGGCAGAGAACGCTTTGGGATATTCATAAAATATAGTTCCCCCATAGCGCTGGTTGAGGTCAGCGATGATAGCGAGGTAAGCGTCAAATTCGATTCTCCTCTCAGGATAAACTTGGCACATGATGTAAAAACCCAAAAGTAATAACGAACTCGCCGAAAGATAAATTGCGCGTTAGTCTGGGATCTGTAGTTTTTAAAAGAACAGACACGTCGCCACAATCGACCCATTGGCGCTCTATGGCAGGGGAAGGTAACAGCAAACCCGCAAGATTGACATCTTTACCCTGGAGTATATTGTTTTTAGTTAGAAGGGAAATGATTGCCGCAGCGGGCATAATGAAACTCCTCCGGGTGCTGAACTGGTAGAGCTGTAGATAATAAAAAAGATATGGGCTAGGGCAGCTACCATGGAGACAGAAGTAGGCATCGGTGGCTGAACACGCGGCTGGTTTGTAGGCTGTGTTAGCGGAGGAATCCGAGACCGATGGTTGCGCACCAGGGCGCTCAGGGCGGAAGTTGAAGGGCGCCGTGACGACTGACGACAGCGGGTTGGGGCCCTGGAACCATCCGGGAGCTTGAATCGGTGTCTCAATGGCGTCCATCCTTGCTCTGAAGTCTTTCACGGCATCCGCGAGGGTTTGTAGAACCTGGATGATATCCATGTTGAGGACATGTGGGTGGGATTGTAGAGGATAACGAGGACCGGGATGATCGGTATTCTTCCTCGCACGCTTGGCCGGACCAGAAGTGGTAGGCCGAATGGCACGCTTCTTGCTGGGTTGTTTATTTTTAGCCGCAGCTGTGGCGGCAGCAGCGGCGGCAGCGGTAGCTGCATCCGGAGCGGACAGTAGAGAGAGGGGTATGTGAGGAGGGTTCCCCAGCGCTGTGTCGGCAACCTGCAGGATTTCCCCCCTCGATAAGCCAACTTCCACCGGGACGCCTTGTTGGTCTAGGAGTTTGCAGACTTTTTTGGTTGGCCATGACACCCAAAAAGCTTTTAATTGGATCCTTGAACTTCTGTGCGATGTGGTAGGAGATGGTACTTACAGACATAGTGAGCTACTGAGATGATCGCGGTTGGCAACCAAAGAAAAACCTATAAACACGAATAAGGATTTGTTTTGAATGATAAATATTTTTGCATGATGAATCTTTGGCATGAGCTCCATCACGGATCCAGGACGACGTGTGGACTCGGCATATCCTGCCAGGACTAGCAGGGGCTGAGCCATCCCCTGGACCAGTAGACTGGGGCAGACCTGGTGGTGGGGTGGAAGGGGGAGCAACGAACAAAAAACCTAAGCAGCAAAGAACATTAGACTACTCTTCATAAAGCAGGTGTAGGCAGGGGATTGGTGATTGGTAATTGGCAAACTGGTGTGTGTGAGTGAGTTGAGTGCTCCTGGTAGGACTTGCACTAAAGTTTACATTTATTTATTTTTTTAAGTACATCCATTTTGTTTCCATTAGTGGGTTTGGTTCTTATTCTGTGGGATAACAGCATCACTGTCTGGGGCCCGTGGTGCTGCAAGGAGGTTGGTGATGAAACATGTCAGGTGTCAAGACAGCTTTCGGGGCCCTTATCACCTCTGGGGGCCAGGGGAGAACTCCTGATTTGCATTCTCTCTCTGTTTCTCTGCTTTTCTGATCTCTCTCTTTCTCTTACTTTCAGTCTTTTCCTCTCTCGCTATCTGTCTCTTTATCTCTTTCTTACCATCTTTAGAACTCTCTGTATCTGTCTCTTTCGATCTCTGTCTCTTTCTCTCTGATTTTGTCTGTCTTTCTCTCTTTTTATCTATCTCCCTCTCTCACTATCTCTCCGTCACTGTCTCTTTACTTTTCTGTTTCTCTCGGTCTCTGTCCATCACACTCTCTTTCTCTATCTCTCCCCACTCCCCCCTTCCCATAATTGTACTCAACCTTGCATGAGTTGAGGTCTTCATCTGAAGGCAACACAGTTATATGGCGGTGGAGGAAATTATCACTAACAGGACCCCGTGTGCTGTAAAGGATATGTTTACTGTGCCTTGTAGATCCTTGTAAAGTTTTAATGTAGCCTTCAATTCCCACATCTAATATAAGACAAAGGATAATAGCAAAATCCAATTAACATCGTGACTCAAGTATCGTATCGTGACTCAAGTATCGTGATGCGTATCGTATCGTGAGGTCCATGGCAATACCCATAATACCCATCCCCTAATTACAAATGTTGACATGTCTAGTTTTTAAATATATATTTGATGTTTTTAGTAGGTAGCCGGGGTAATAAGCAGGGTAATGTACAGAGAGTCATTATTGCGAAAAGTACGATTGAGATACAGTGAAGAAAATAAGTATTTGAACACCCTGCTATTTTGCAAGTTCTCCCACTTAGAAATCATGGAGGGTCTGAAATTTTCATGGTAGGTGCATGTCCACTGTGTGAAAGATAATCTAAAAAGAAAAATCAAGAAAACACAATGTCCACTGTATTATCCTGAATCAGATGCACCTGTGTGAGGTCGTTAGCTGCATAAAGACACCTGTCCACCCCATACAATCAGTAAGACCCAAACATTCAGCATGGCTAAGAGCAAAGAGCTGTCCAAAGACACCAGAGACAAAATTGTACAACTCCACAAGGCTGGAAAGGGCTATGGAGAAATTGCCAAGCAGCTTGGTAAAAAAAAAAGGGCCACTGTTGGAGCAATCATTAGAAAATGGAAGAAGCTAAACATGACGGTCAATCTCAATCGGAGTGGAGCCCCATGCAAGATATCACTTCGTGGGGTCTCAATGATGCTAAGAAAGGTGAGGAATCAGCCCAGAACTGCATGGCAGGACTTGGTCAATGACCTGAAAAGAGCTGGGACCACCGTTTCCATGGTCATTGTTGGTAATACACTAAGACGTCATGGTTTGAAATCATGCATGGCACAGAAGGTTCAAACATGTTGTTGGACCCATCGGAGGCCTAATCAATAAAGAAAGGGAGAAGGAGGGAGAGAGAGAGGGGGGGTGGAGGGGAAAGAGTGAGAGGGGGGAGAGAGCGATAGGAAGGGAGAGAGTTCAGTTCAGCTGGAAAGAAAGCCCCAAAACTGAGTTTTGTAGAAAGAGTGAATGGTAATGAATGTCCAATCATCTCCTTTGTAAAACGCTGCTTTTAGTGTTCAATCAGAGGAGCCCAGATTGACAATTTTCCTCAGGCACAATAGAGCCAGCCCTGAAGGACCCTGGCAACAGAACAGAGCGAGCGAGAGCGAGGGGGAGAGAGAGAGGCAGATAGAGTTCTGGAGATAAAGGGAGAGATGACAGAGTAACAGTGAGGGGGACTGAGAGGGAGAGGACCATGAAGCACATACTAGAAAGAGTGAAGTTTTTTTTTATTGGACATAGGAGAAACAGAAAAAGAGCCCACCGCTAACAACTGACGGCAGCGCTAGCCGTGTGCGTCATACAACAGGTGCTACTCTGCTCTCTGGCTTCCCGTAGTTTCCTTCGTGTCTCCAAATATATATTTTTCTTCTGAGGCAGTAGGCGGCGCGGTAGGCCTGTCAAGGGGACAGGGGGTTGGGACACATTTGCATGGAGGAGACCCCTGCGTGCCCTCTGCCAGGGTGCCAGGTGGAGTGGGGGAGGACGGGGAGAGACAGAAGGGGGAGCAGGAGAATGGCTGACAGTCACTGCAGCATGTGATTGTTTTGGTCAAAAGCGCAGCCGTTAACCAAGCCGGTATTTAGCGCACGCTGAAATGCGATGAGCAGTGGCTGTTTTAGGCACGGGCGAAGGCCCGGGGCGCAAAATTTGTGGGGGGCGCCAATTTACGCGGGGGGGTGCCACGAGTAGTTAAAATATATATCAACCGATTTTCAATGAAGTACCACAACATTGTGTGGGAAATTGGAATATTGGCGCCCCCTCTGGCAGCAGGCGCACCTGCTCGTTGAGAAGGTGCCGTGCATAGACGGACTGAAACCCCCATCGAAGTCCATAGGGCCATGATACAAACTCCCCCCCCGCTCGGAGGAAGTCTTACCCGGGGCGTAACTGGATGTAGAACCGCTACTGACGGTGAGCGCATGTGGTGATGCATGGTTATTTATATTTTAAGCCTTTTATTTGAAACTTGAACGTTTGTGAATAGGTTTGTGGTTCTTTTTTTGACATGGAGGTGAATAACATACAATTATAGGTGTGGGTGTGTGTGTGTGCCAGTTGGCAGTTGGCAGTTGGCAGTTGACTTTGGAGATGGTTATGCTCCACTTCACCGATAGCGATACTCGGTAGAAACGAACCGACCAACCCTTGTGATGAATGCGGTTGCATAAAAAATAGTAAATTGAATCGCCCATTACAACGTGAACCGTGTGCAGGGTCATATGTTTAGCCATGGCTAATTTAGCCCTTTCTTAATAAGACACTTGATCATTGCCTAGTGCTGGCTTTTATGCTATTAATTCTGTTAGAATATCAATTAATTTATGCCGCGTCGAGTGCATTAAAAGAGCAGCAACAGAAGCCTTTAATTTGCTCTGCAATTTGAGATGGAGTGCGACATAGCAGTCCACATTTCTAAATAGCTTTGCTCACTCACAAATAACAGCAATTAAAACCAACAGGCTAACGCAGACAAGTGGCACCGAGCCCGTGAACGCTCAGTCATATCCATAGCTTACATTGAAAACTGCTCCGACATTAACAAAAGTGCACATTAGCTAAATGCTAACATCCATTCGTGTCCCACCCTACACCGTAGATCTGTCAAGTAGAGATAGTAATTGTTATACACAACAGAATTGTGCCGTTGGAAATTGATTAAACTAAGTAGATCCAACCGGGAAATAGTTAATGTGTTGCTTGGCAGCACAATAACATTTTTAAGAACTCCAAATGCATTATCTAACTTGGGCGAGTCTTGTAAACGACAAAGATCTTAATATGATTCTTCTTATAGTCGCTGCTTAATTAATGGATGGACTTGTTTATAGCAATGCTCCATACTATACAAGAGAGCATATTTCACCACATAAATTGTTGGCGATTGTGCTTTCGCAGTGTGTATTGAAAATGGATCAGTGGAACTTTTATGGTGGCAATAATGTCTAATTCGGCAGTTATTTTTGTGAACCAAAACAAAGCATGAAAATCGTATTAAACAGTGGAGCCGGCGCTTTCTCAGTAAGGGCGTCATCATCATACTGACCCCTGCAGCACTCTTTCGTCAATGATTTAATATGGCTCGGAAAAAAACGCCTAATCGTAAAAGAGAATTGCAGGCCTTCAATCTTTGGCAGCGAATTCTCATATCAACTAATAGCTTTCACTCATAAACAACAACATCATTCTTAGTACACTGGATGTCTTCATTCGACTTAAAAACACTTCATGTTGCCCCCCTATGGAGCCCATCAAACGACGAGTTGACGTTGCGCTGAGAACAGCAGCACACCACAACACACCTAAAACGGGATGCACGTAATGTGTGTTACGTGCGAGAGAGAGGGGGTTTTGCTCCTACAATACGTATTGTCATCGGCCCAGGGGCTGATAACTGGCGTACACAGATCATAGGAAGTAAAGGAATGGAAATTGCATCGTGGTCGACTGGGATAAGCCTTCAATTCATGACCTGCTCTCAGCCCAGTAGTGAACCTTTTTTTATATCTACTCAATTTTCTCAACACCTTTTTGTAGTCTAATCCTCCCTTGCCCTTTTCCTACATTCCACATCATCCAATCCCATCCTCATTCGGTTACCTCTTAAAACACAGGGAGGAGTGTGAGTGCAAAGGTCCCATGACATGCCCCCAGGTGTGGGTTGATTAGCCGTTACAATCCGTTTTGGAAATCTGCCACTTATGACATCACAGCTGGGTGTGTCCACCTAGATGTGTGACGGATAGATGAGCAACATTTGCTACAGTCCACTGGTAGGCTGGTAGACTGATCTATCCATAGCCCAGGCATTTATTTGTTTCAATCACTAAACTATTGAACAAATATCTTGCTCAGCAAAGATGGGAAATACTATAACATTTATTATTTAAACCAGTATGAATATTCCTACCGTACGTAGGCCTAGACACATTACCAGGCAATAGAATAGCACACACACACACACACACACACACACACACAGTGGCGGAGTGGTAATCGGGAGAGTCGAGAGAATTCCCGGTAGGCTGTTAACGTTTCGGGGCTGTCGGGCTGATTACTGCGGGACAACAATATTGTGTTTATAAAAGTTTCTTGCAGTGCCGTCTGGCAGCCTGAGCTGTGCGCCCGCAACCTCTCACTCACTCAACAGATGCTACACTCACAAACTGTCAATGCATCAACCAAGACGATTTTGTCTAGAGGGGAGTAACTGAGCGGTCCCTCCCAAAGTGGTACAGCCCAGGTGGGCCTGGAACTGCGATTGGTCAGAAAGACGCAACAGCTAATGACAACATTGAACTCTCGTGCAGGCTCGAACAGAGTGACACACACACACACACACTTTTAATGAGTTTTTCACCCGCTTTGTATCCTTGCTTGCCCCAAGAAATTTGAGCGGCGTGCATGTGGTTTTGTTTCCGGTGTAGCTAGATCCGGTATGGTGTTGTAGTTTTTCTAACGTGACTAGTTGTTGCTAGACAGCAGGTGATCATTCGTCAAGCCAAAAGTGCGTTAATCGCGCGATAAAATTAACGCTGTTAAAATTGGTTTGCGTTAACGACGTTACGCGTTAAGCTGACAGCAGTAATTAAAATATATAATCATTTATTAATCTACTCCTGCAGCTGTATCGTGATTAAATTAACATTTGTATTTAAGCTCTGTGGCTCTGTGTTTCATTTGGAAGGGTCATTTAGTGACTGGTTTGTGCAGAGGAGAAAACTCTCTATTAACTTGATATTATTTATGCCAGTGTTGATGGAGGATAATATTCCATGCATTTAATTTACCGGGGGGCCCATAAGGCTCATTAGTGGTGTGTTGTATAGGTGTCCTTATACCGTATGTGCATCCTTCAGAGGACCATATTTCCATGTCTTTAATTGGCTCCTAATGACCTTGGCATGATGTGTTGATGGGAAGATAACACGTTTTAATTATCTCTTCACAATAATAAAAGTGTGTGAGAGAGACCTAATTGGCTACAGCGCCTGGATCATATGAGCAGGCACGACAGATGGACATTCATTATCCTTAATAGGGTTCTCTCCATCACTATGTCTTTCCCACACTGTTACGTCTCCAGGATGTAAGCTTGCTACGTCTAGAGGGGAGTAGGCGAACCATAACACATGTTGCTGTTGGACTGACAATAAAGCACAGCACAACCGCAAACTAAATACACGGGTGTATTTATTTGGCAATTATTTTTCCATGGGGAATAGGGAACTATAAGTGGAGCCAACTCAAGACAGCAAAAATAAAGTGACAACTATCTAGTGCAGTCACACACACAACCTAGCTTATACATACAGAGGGCGGCCCCGCTTCTAAACAGCGGAGTATTCCACAAAGCCGGTTTTATCACATAACCAGGTAAATTAACCCAGGGATTCTGTTCCAAAATGAACACGGTATGTTCGTTACTATGGAAATATATGCGCTGAATCAAACCTGGTCGGAGCAGGTTTTGCACAGGTTA
>OLKM01002548.1:0-36432 GCA_900291075.1 Melanogrammus aeglefinus
AGGGAGGCGTGGGGGGGGCAAGGTAGGATGGGACTTTGGAAGACCGTTCGCAGGGTGTGATCTCTTCTCGGACGGAGGTCAGGTTAGGAGGTTCGGGGGGGGCTGAGATCACTCGCGAGGACCTGAGCGGACGCAAACACGGGCAAGCAATTGGTAGTCCACGAAGGCATTGCGCCAGCCCAATGCTGAGGGTTGTGGATGCGCAAGGGGTAGGAGGAAAACTGTGGGAAGGCTGGAAATACAGGGGATAATGGTCTCCTGGTGATTACCGGAGACATAGCAGGTGTGAGCGGGACGGTGCGATGCTCCACCCGCCGTGTGAGGGTCTCCCGTCAGGGCTGGTCTCGATCGGTGAGATCGAGAGGGATGTGTTTGGATCCTCAGACGCTAACCAATTCCTGGTCGATGAAGCTGTCATCCGCACCGGAGTCCAAGAGACGGAAGGCGAAGGATTGATCTCGCCAGGAGAGAAGGCTTCAAGGAGGGCGCGGGAGATGAGGGACTGACAAGAGCGGCTCGCCAGTTATTCCTCGGAATTACTGACGAGCCCGTTCTTTTCCCGAGAGGGCGGGACATCCGGATCGGGAGATGACTGAGGTACCGCAGTACAAACAAGCCCCCGATCGGGAGGCGACGTTCCCTCTCCCTCGGGAGAAAGGGTGTGTGCGTCCAATCTGCATCGCGCCTCGGGGAAGAGAACCCACATTGGAAGGATAACGACGACCGGTGGGATGACTGAGTCGGCGGCGGTGACTCGGAAGGGGCGTGACGAAAGTAGGAGAGCTTCTCTCTTCGCGTCTCTCGCGCAAACGATTGTCCATATGAATGGCGAGAGCAATGAGATGGTCCAGTCCCTCGGTTCCTTCCAGGAGGTTAAGCGGTCCTTCAGCTCACTACTGAGTGCGTTTTGGGAGCCCCTGCAGCGCTTCCTCGTTCCAGCCGCTCTCAGCCGCGAGGGTCCGGAACTCAACCCAAAGGAGGCTACGCCTGCGTGATCCCCTGCGAAGCTGTAGGAGACGTTGGGACCTCCTTGCTCGGACAGGATGTCGAAAGACTTCGCCATGTCTTTCAGTGAAGGCGCCGGTAGTCGTAACAGACCTCAGACCCGCGTTCCCACACCGCCGCAGCCCACGCGAGAGCCTCGCCACTCAGCAACCGATCAGCGTAAGCAATCCTAGATCTTTCGGTGGGGTAGGCTTGGGGCTGCATCTCGTCACGAAGACAAGGGAACACTGAGTGAGAAAGGACCGGCAGGATCCAAGGTCCCCTCCGTAACGTTGGGGGCTGGGATGCCGGTTCCCCGGAGAAGCCGACGAGCCCGGGCGGGACTGGTGTGTGTGGAGACGACGGGGGAGCTGCAAACGGACAGCTAAGTCAGCTCACGGAGGGCGGTGTGATTCTCCTGCAGGGCCTGATCGTGCTGGCCAAGAGAGTCCTTGGCGGGAGATCATGGGCCCTAAGCCCCTCTGTGTCCGCTGGTCCATGTTTGGGCCAGTTCGTACTGTAAGAGGTCAGTAACTGGGACCAAACGCTGAAACAGAGAAGAGTGAGACAGGGTCAAAGGGTAACGAATATTATTGGGGCAATCGTTCGGGGTCAGCGAAGCGGAGTCCGGTACCGGAGGCAAGCGTGCAGGCGGGGCAAGGGACGAGTCGTCAGGCAGGCGAGGCATCAGGACCGGCAGGAGAGTCGGACAGGCAGGGGTCGGAGAGCAGGCAGGATAGTCAGACAGGCGTGGGATCAGGACCGGAGGTGACTCAGACAGGCAGGAGGTCGGAGAGCAGGCGGGTAGTCGGATCAGGCGAGGATCAGGAACCGCAGAGGAGAGTCAGACAGGCAGGGGTCGGGAGAGCAGGCAGGATCTGTAGATACGTAGAATGCTGGTAGGACCGCGAGAGACTGTGTAGACATCAAACGACGAACTGGCGTCGGAGGGACGGAGACTGCTGGCTTAAGTAGGGGACAGGTGATTGGGGATTGGAGACAGGTGGGTTGCTGGAGAGGACCAGTTACGACCCACGGCCACTAGAGGTGGGTGTTGGACCGCGTAGCGGGACGTGGCGTAACAAATAATAATAATAATAATAATAGATCCGTTTTTTGTAGCACTTTTCTAAATACTCGAATAAGCTTTACAAATAAGAAAGAAATACATGCAGACAGTACAGAGACTCAAACAAAAGGGAAAAAAAATAAACAACACCACAACAATAGGCAACACATTAAGACAGCGGGAGAAAGTGGAACATGGCGGAGGATGATTTGTCGAATGTTGTAGGTGGTCCTGAAGAGATAGGTTTGAAGTTTACTTTTGAATGAACAGAGTGTATCAGAGTGTATAAGCACTGGGTATTAACCAGCTAGGAGGCAGCTGCTTACACATAACGAACAACCACCAGAATCGACTTATGAATTCTCTGTTTTGTTAACTAAGAAGCGGAAGCATACTTATTTTTTAATCAGCCACAGACAAGCGACATTTTGTAAATGTGTGTGTGTGTGTGTGTGTGTGTGTGTGTGTGTGTGTGTGTGTGTGTGTGTGTGTGTGTGTGTGTGTGTGTGTGTGTGTGTGTGTGTGTGTGTGTGTGTGTGTGTGTGTGTGTGATGGCACGTGTGTTGTTTGTTTGTGTGTGTGTGTGATGGCATGTGTGTGTGTGTCTGTGTATGTGGTGTGTGTGTGTGTGTGTGTGTGTGTGTGTGTGTGTGTGTGTGTGTGTGTGTGTGTGTGTGTGTGTGTGTGTGTGTGTGTGTGTGTGTGTGTGTGTGTGTGTGTGTGATGGCAGAGGGAGAGATTTTTTTGTGTGTGTGGAGAAAGCAGATGAAGGGTGGGTGTTGGAGATAGAGGAAGGCACCGAGGGAGCCTCTGTTTAGATCAACCAAATGTGAACCATCAAGACCTACCCCAGAGTGATCTCAAGAAAATACTTTGGGAGGACAATTCTTTATTATTAAAATATCTTACGGCGCGAGGAGAGAAGTATTTATATTCCACTGAGCATGGAGACAACCGGCTTATTACCTGTTTGAGACAGAGATTTTCCCCTATCTAAATACCATCCCGATACACACACGCACGCACTCATCCACACACTTACACTGCACTTTAGCGCACCACTACTGTGAGCTGAGATTTAACACTGGATTCTACGCTGGCTAACAGGAGACAACACGATAATGAACCCAATTCGCTCCTGATTGTGGCCGAGGCATCATGTCCAGCGAGTTCTCCCAGTTCCATTGAGGTGTGTGTTATAAAATAACATTTGCTTACTACTACAGTAGTAGTAGTAGTACCAATGCCCCCAGCCCATCTCCCGCCATTTCCAACTGCCCCCCGGGAGTTCATTCTCCCAAGTTCAAGTTCATTCTCCCTCCAAACACGAGACCTCATCTAGGTCGCACGCCTCTACGTCAAAGAACACACACAACTCAGAGAAGAGTTGAGAGCATGGCCAGCACAGACAGACATGTCAGTGTGTGTGCGTGTGAGTGTGTGTCTTATGATTGATACAACCCTCTGGTTTTTTTATTTAAGGACTTTGTTTGTGTGTTCACACATACACAGAAACATGGACACAGACGCAGCGTGTGCACACACACACACGCACACACACAGTGAACACACACTCACTCACACACACACACACACACACACACACACACACACACACACACACACACACACACACACAACACACACACACACACACACACACACACACACACACACACACACACACACACACACACACACACAATGCACACTCACAGCGAGCAAACACTCTCCAGTTGCCCCCTTCCGATGATTTATAGAAAATATGAAGAGAAACTGATTTTAAACTTGTAGGACTTTATATATTAGTCCTCCGACTCCCCCAGCCCCACCACCATCACCACCAGCACACATGAACATGGGGTGTATTTTCTTAGTTGATATTGGCTGCAGGTGAAGGAGGGGGGGTGGATGTAGGTCGACAAGCGACTGGCAGGCCGGTGGACTCCTCGGCGGGGTGGGGTTCTGGGGACCCCCGGCTGTATTAAAGGAGAGGAGGAGGAAGGAGGTGATATTAACCGGACTGGAGCCATGTGGGCCGGAGGAACGCCAGCCGTCACTCTGCTCAGGGATTTAGAAGAGATTCCTGGTCGGGGGGGGGGGACTTTACGTCCCCTCTGGTTAGAAGGAGCAGACAGAGGGGGTCTGACTGTGGAGATAAACCACCGCTAGACCGTTGGGCCAAAGTGATGAAATGGGGGTTCTATTACTTCATTATGGCGGCTTATTGTAGCGCTAGATGGTATTTAGAAAGGAGAGACATTCTCCTCTCTTTTTTGTAAACTTGCTCCAGAATGAAATGTATTTTTGGTGGATTTGCATTGCTGGGAAGTTAATTTTAGAGTTACTGAATTGCCTTGCTGGAGCGATTAGTGCTATAGTATACCTACTGCCTATTTAAGAACACTCCTATATTTTTGGAAAGTCCAACGTTATCACATGCCAACCCAGTCTCACGGAAATATGTGACACTGTCACGTCATTTAATCTATTCATTTGTGATCTGGGACACGTAATACCAATTTTTTTCGTGCCAAAAGCAAAAAATTTCTAACAATATGACAGCTTTTGGCCGCCCGTTTCTACTTTCACCTTTGATTCTGGGAAATTGTGACAATTCCCAGATATTTTAAATGCAGGTCCGCTGCTCTGTAGGCAAACCGCAACGGAAAAAAAGGTATCTGCTTCATCTCTACTTTTTCGAATGAGTTTGAAATTTGTGCTTTTGGCACGAATTTTTTTTAATTACGTGTCCCAGATCACGAATGAATAGATTAAAGGACGAGAGCTGTCTGTTAAACCTCCATCAACATCAACCAGGTTAAAGAAAAACATTGTTTTTGCCACGTATGAGAACCACTGTGGCAGTTTCAAACACTAGAATGTAGGGGTGCACGGTATAAACGGTATAGAAAGTACACCGGTGTGAATTTGCGCTACGGTATGAATTTTATCCTTACCATGAGACAGGTGTGAACGGTAGACAGTGTTGTGTTTCATGCATTACAAAGTATGTAACATGTCAATACAGTAACATAACGACTTTTTCGTGTAAAAAGTAAAGTTACGCGCAACTACAGAAATATGGTAACGAAACGTTGTTCCTTTTTCAATTTGGGTCAAAATTAATTTTCCCAGGGACAGGTTTTCACAGCGATAATGCATTCTCAGGCAGAATGCTATTGCGCCTGATTTCTTGCGTAATAGTCCCTTCACAAGCTCTTCATTCCACACCATACGAGACAGACGCTGGTAGCATGATGCTGTCCCTGCAACTCTTTTACAGACGTCAATTCTGCAGGCATTTTCCAAAGCCAGTTCTTACGACCAAAAAAGCTGGCGGTGCAACGAGATAACAAACGCTGTCACTGTTTACCTGTGCAAGGACATGGTTCCCTTTCAAAATGTCGATAGAAAGGGCTTTAGAGAGATGGCCAAATCACTCAATCCCAGGAACGCGTTACTTGCCCACGCACTATAGCCAAATTGAGATGCCAAAACTATATGGCAAGGTCTGCGAGCAAGTGCAGAGAGAATTCCATGCTATTAAACATTAGTGTTTTTCAGAGATGAAAGCAACTTGAGAAAAGATTCTACATTTTCTTTTTCATAGTAGTATTTTTCCCCTTCAGAAGCATTTAAATCTAAATTAGAAGATAAAATTAACATACCGTGAAACAATACCTTTACCGTCTATGCCTCAAATCATACCATGATATACATCTTAGTCCATACTGTAGAGCTCTACTGCCGTAATGACAAATCATTTCATGATCATTTACCAAAATAACATTTCCTGGCACTGACTTTGCGTTGTGACGTTGTAATGTTGCGATGGACAAGCCCAATTTTTGTGATCCGAAACACCTTTCTAGGTTATCAGCAAAATGCTAAAACAATCAAGATTTAACTTTTCACGATGATGACACATTTATTATTTTATTATCGAAGGATGAGCTCGGATTTCATCACACGTCTTCAAAAACTGTTTTTATTTTATAAACAAAAACTACTGAGTGTGTGTGCTTGAGTATTTGTGTGTGTTTGTTTACTTTTATGTATGTTTGTTTGGATGCTTATATGTGTGTGTATATGTGTTTGGTGTGTTTGATTGTATGCATGTGGGATGGGATGTTTATATGTCTGTGGAGGTGTTTGTGTATACAAATGCGTGTGTATGTGTGTGCAATACCTCAATGCTAAGCATACGAGTCTGCATATATATGTGTGCGTGTATGTGATACATAGAATTGTACCGTACGTGTCTGCATATGTGTGTGTGTGTGTGTGTGTGTGTGTGTGTGTGTGTGTGTGTGTGTGTGTGTGTGTGTGTGTGTGTGTGTGTGTGTGTGTGTGTGTGTGTGTGTGTGTGATGCTTAGCGTTCGTGTCTGCGTGTGTGTGTGTGTGTGTGTGTGTGTGTGTGTATGTGGGTCGCCTAGGCAACGCCCAGGTGGTACATGCGTGGTCTCCGTCTGTGTTGTGACAGCCGTCAGCTCATGTCCCGGCTGGTGGGGGAGGAGGGCTCTCCCTCTGCTCCGACGATAATCAAAGAGTAAACACGAACAAGCAAAAGTGGGTTAGCTGAGATGTCAACCTTATAACAAAGAGGAAGTTCTCTCTCTCTCTCTCTCTCTCTCTCTCTCTCTCTCTCTCTCTCTCTCTCTCTCTCTCTCTCTCTCTCTCTCTCTCTCTCTCTCACTCTCTCTCTCCTCTCTCTCTCTCTCTCTCCTCTCTCTCTCTCTCTCACTTCACTCACTCTCACTCACTCACTCACTCACTCACTCACTCACTCACTCACTCACTCACTCTCGCTCTCTTTCTCAAAGCTCTACCCGTCAACCTTCACACTTTAACACAAGACTAAAAATCAAGCTGCACTAAAATACATTTGGGAAGCCACCTATATTTACATTTTCGGGCGACTTTCACACTTTGCACATTTATCCCATTGATTATTTATCTGTTGAGTTCCTCACCCCACCTACACCAAATAAAGTTGAGCTAAAAAGAAAAAAGGTGCAACATTTAGCTTTTAGCTTGGGGTGGCAGGGATAAACATCATGCGGTGACAGTGACGGTGCAATGCTGTTATCCTTCACTGTATGTAAGGGTTAGCTACAGTGTCTGATGTGGTTAGCTTGACAAAAAGGAGAGGCAGACGAGAGCTAAGTCCCCGCGGACCGGTAATACACGGCTTCACGGCTTGTGACTTGGTCTCAGTGGCTAGGCAAACCAATCTTAGATATCGACTTAACAGATGGCGGCTGGCTTAGCTGGGATACAAATTGTATGGGTCGATAGTTGTGTGCATTTAATACACCTCGGCTTCTTCCCAACAGGTATGTCAAGCAATGGATACATACACACACATGTGTGTTTTGTTAAATAAAGCACAATTCAAGCAGCAGAGTAACAGGGTATCAATACTTCATGCAAATTCATTTTTTATCTAGCCTTTTGATCCATTCTGAGAGGCTGGCTCAAAACAACAAGCCTCTTAAAACAATTATCTATGGTACACAATCTGTGAGTACAACCACACGCCCACAACCAGACACAGCGCACACGGTGCAAACACACCATTAACATACTACTGTTCATATTCCCTTCAGTAGTTCCCTGGGATGACATTGTGAACAAATGTGTAATGATTAACACAGAACACGTATGTAACATGTAATGGAACTCCATTATTAAACACATTCATGAATAAACGGTGGCAATCGTGGCTCTTTAGAAGGTTTGCAATCCATTAAATTTATTCCATTCATGCATTTTGGCTTTTCTTAATGAAGTGCCTTTTGAGCATTTTCTAGATGAATATCTGTATTTTAGTTTTATTAGGCAAATGGAGTATAATGGAGCTGATATCATCATCAAATCTTGTGCCATTATCATATCACATAATTTTATTTATAAAGAGTAATTATTCATAAAGAAACTCTATATATATTAATTCTTAATATCTATTTTTAAACAGATCAATTAGATTCAACCATTAATGCTGCTGTACGTAAGACTTCAGCGTGGTAAAGAAAGAGTAGAAGAGTCCTACAAGGCATTGAAAACTAAAAAACTCCCAAAAACGTCTACTCCTTCCCCGCCCTTCTCAAGGGTTGGCATTTCACGCAACTGTGATTGACAGACAAATGGATTCCCCAAGCCAATCAAAGAAGAGGCTCCCTGATTGGTCAGAACTCCGCTGGGTGCGTCCTTGAATGTAAATGGTCTCATAGGCAGGGACAGCGAACTCAAACCAGATATTCCCTCAGGGCATTTCACTCACTAGCTGACAGATGGATTGATGGCTTGGCCTTTTCTAACAACTTACACCCAAATAACTCTTGAATCATACCTACAGCCGAGATACAACTTGATCATCAATGCTGTGCTCTACATTACATTACAACCAGACCGGGGGCAACCAACTGTGCTTGGCCTACAAGTCACATGGCCTACATGTCCTCAATCCCCCATCCACAGCACGGTTCTGTGTCTTCCAGCACACAAATAAGAAGAAAGGGGTCCCTAATGGCGTCGTGAAAAATGCAGCAGATCGAGTAATTTTTTGTCCCAATGGGACCTCCACACCACTCCACTACTCTCCCATCTGACCTCCACCCCCACCTCCACCACAGCCCTGCCCCAGCCCTCCACCCCGCCTCCGTACGTGCGCTCCATGTACGGAGCTCACAGGCCGGCTCAAAGGACCAGGACGAGGGGCCATGCTCTTCCATTGTGGATCCCCGGGGAGGCTCCTCCTCCTTCAGACTCCTCACCCTCGGTGGTGGAGCCGCCGCGGTAGTGGTGGTGCCAGTCTGATGGAGCTCCTCCACCTCCCGATCCGCAAAGAGAGCGTATAGGATCAAGCTCACATGAATTATGAAGCAGATGGGACTGAGACCCTCGTAGCAGAGGAGGACGCTGGGAGTCTGCTTCGTCTGAGCCCGGGGCCGGTGGTGGTCCCCTTTTAGAAGACGTATTCGGCGTTATAAAGAATGCACGTGTTATTGTTCACGTTGAACGCCGAGCTCGGAGAAGCGCGTCCCCACCACGGATGGTTGTGCGGCTCATTACTAATGAAGCGTTCGCCTCCGTCGTCCTTCTTAATAAGTTGGAGCGAGACAGGGGCCTTGTGTTCTCGTGAATCCCAGCCCCACCCCATTAATATTTGAGATGAGCAAGCATGGCTGCGTGCATTTGTCAAGCGTAGACACACACACACACACACACACACACACACACACACACACACACCACACACACACACCACACACACACACACACACACACACACACACACACACACACACACAAGTAAGCATATCGGCTTAACCCTTGATGCACACACTCTGCTCCGTGCCCCTCTCATATGCGGCCCATGAGTGAGCAAGCGCACGGCCTAGTGGGCAGCAGGACACGGTGCGTTTGTGGCAAACACACGTTGTTGTTGTTTTGGGGACTTGTTTATTGCCAGCTGCTCCAGTGGGATTTCCATGACGTTGACACACACCCGGAGAACAGAAGAACAAGGGGTCATCGCTCCGACGGTGTGTGTGTGTGTGTGTGTGTGTGTGTGTGTGTGTGTGTGTGTGTGTGTGTGTGTGTGTGTGTGTGTGTGTGTGTGTGTGTGTGTGTGTGTGTGTGTGGGATCACAATAGAAGCGTTTGTCGTTCAGACAGGGCGCAGCTCTTGGGTCTGGTGGAATGGGGGAAATGGTCGGTTAAGTCAACGGTAGTCCCGGCAGAAGCCTCCCGTTCACCAGACCCCCGACCACGTCATTAGAAAACCAATCAGAGGACGCTACAAGAAGCAAAGTGTGGCCATTGTTATGTGTACAGCTTGTTTCCTTCATGTTTGTGTTTCAGTCATCTAAAGAACGGATTAACTTCTGGTCCACATGCATCAGCCAGTTAATCTATCATCCTGAGCCACGAAAGGTCTGAAATGATCTCTAAACTATTCATAATCCAGGAAGGTCTGCATGCAGAATGGCCCCCTGGCATTTATAATCTGGTGAAGGCGCTTGACTTCTCGTACTACATTCCTCATTGCTAAATGTCACTCTTCTAAAATTGGACGCTCTGGCCGCCACTAATTGTGCTTTCAAGATACCCCCCCCTCCCTCCCTTGCCCCCCCACCCCCACAGCCGCCAACATTTATTTCATGTTGTTAAAAAGAACAACCGTTTTCTATTATCAGTGATATTACATGCTTGCGTCACACGTCACACACATGAGGCGAGCGGACGACCGCCTGGATGGAGAGTGACGTCCCCCAACGCCCCGGTGCCGGGCGGGGGTTATTATCTGGGAGTCGTTTTAACCATCCCTTTTGTCATCAGCTCGCGGATGACGAGCAGTCTGCAAAAGTCTCGGGCCGGGGCTGTGAATGATTAATTGTGACGACGGCGTGTGTTATATTTCCAAGAGAGTCTGTAAAATTAATATTGTTTTCATTATCTGCCGCAATCACTCTAATGAAACTCCAGAGAGTCGCGGCGGCGCAGGAAATAAAAGACAAAGTTAGGGAGGTCAAGTGGAGGTCATCACCTCATCTTAGAAACATGAGAGCAGGAGAGGTCCGCGCTGAACTCCCATGTTTATGCATGGGAGCACACTACCTGTTTATGCAGCTCGTCAAGCGTGTGTGTGTGTGTGTGTGTGTGTGTGTGTGTGTGTGTGTGTGTGTGTGTGTGTGTGTGTGTGTGTGTGTGTGTGTGTGTGTGTGTGTGTGTGTGTGTGTGTGTGTGTGTGTCGTGTGTGTGTGTGTGTGTGTGTCGGTGTGTGTATGGGAATCTAGTGTGTAATTCCTATCTTAATGTTACCCATAGATACTGAGTTAAAATGGATTGAAAGATTACCTGCGTGCCATGTATGTTTGTGTGTATGCGTGTGTGCTCGCGTGTGTGTGGGTGTGTGAATGTATTAAAACAGGTTTGTCAGCAAGGATGTAGTTTTCATTGCTCTCCATAAATGAATACACTCACCAAGTACCTGGGATTATCGCTAATCCTGGACATCGACTCCCACAGTGCAATGCGAGAAGACCCAATATCAGAAAGAACATTACGATAAACATCCCCAATGACATTCTGTGGCATGGTTTGATTTCCTTAATCAGACATTGTGTTATTTGTTTAGTGTGATAGACAATAATAATAAAAAAATAAGAAATACAGATTGACATTAAACCAGATAACGACGAAATCGATTACATCTCCTGCATCTCTACACAACCTGTGGACCGTGGCTTAACCCTCAGGCTTTAATGCAATCTATCATTCCCGAATAAAATACTGCCACTCCTAAGCTAGTAAGCCATTCCTATTTCAGTTGCCCCTCATTTGAATCTGTATTAGACAAAAGCTCACTATATTCAATCAATGGCCTTGGTTATCAAAGGATCTCTGCATGGATATCAGATTTATATCCTCCTGCATTGACACAGCAAGGCATGCTGGGATTGCAGCCCATTATAAATTAAAGAGTTGACCCCTTATTCTGGGGGATTTAGCTACTCGTTAGCCGCCTTGAAGCAGTTGTAATACCTTATGTCGATGCAATGTTCCCCGTCGTAGCGTCGCTCACGAGTCCTTCAGACTCAATTTCTGCTTCATCTTAAGCTAACCAAGGACATATGACGCTATGTGTCAACTCAACGGCCCCCTCAGACGCTCCCGTCTCGACCGAGAGAGGGCCCAGATAGCATGCCCATGATTGACTCAATCACATATTGTTTTCCACACACACATACAAGCATTGATTGATTGATTGATTGTCTTTATTGACAATAAATGCTTGCTCAAACACGCGCAGTATACCTAGTATATATATCTTAACGCCGAACGCAAAGATGACGAAATGTGAGTATGTGGAAGTGACCATCTCTGTGGCAGCTCCTGTTGCGTCTTCAGATTGCGTTTATTTTCTTTAAATATATAGAGAATTGCTAAAAATCCCGTTCTCTTCTCGCCGTAAGCTTATTAAAGTCAGCAGCCAGCTGAACCTTCATAGGAAACAGCAATAGACAACCTGTTTGATTGCAGTAGCAGTGTAAGCTATAAGGAGTGAGACATGCTGTAGGGGACAGAACTCCAGCAATATTGGCTGTGATTTTGTACCATTTTGGTGTGATCGCAGCGACAATGAGAAGCAATCAGATAAGAACATGAACACAGAGACTGTGCCCACACAAATATAACATACATACAAGGCAAATCTGAATTAACATTTATTGTTCATATTTACTGAAAAGTAATTCACTCATACCATCTTCAACACCCGAAACAGATTGAAGACCAAGCAGCATATGTCTGGTAAAGAATGTCATTTGAAGTATGTTAATGAAAGTCACAAACAGACTTTCCAGAAGGGCGTTTGTTTTTGTTTATATATATTTATTTTGTTATAGCTGTATATACCTAACATATACAGACTAAACATGAGCAGAAGACACAGTTAAATGATCACGTTGAAAAGTGAAGTTGGAGCACAAGTCAGTGTCGGAGCTGTCAGGGTATAAAAAGCGTCCTAATGAGCTGCCTTTGGTCAGTGTGGTCTCCTCCACCCCTCCTCTCAAGAGCCTGTCTGGTGCAGCGCTAGGACTGGTAATGTGTGACTCACAGGTGGAGCTGATTTGAGTACTTCCGCCACCACCCTCCTGGAATAACCGCAGCCACAGAAAATGAATTAAGATAATTAATATAAAAATAGTGCTAATTTTTGCTCGTTTGCTCCTTAAAAGGTGCTCAAGTAAATGCTTGAGAGTTGTAGAGGTTGGGAGGAGGGAATAGATGAAAGACATTGGGAATAAACACCCCTAAAAATGTTTCCTGCTTATCCCATTTCCCTCACTAATGGCTGACGGATGGCCTGGTGCCATTTCTAACCAACAACACTCAAAGTTCTGCTCTTAAATGTTATCTACGGTTATCTTAATGCCCAACCATATGCTTTCAGAGGCTTTTGGTAAAGTAGGTCTGGCAAAATGGCAAAGTTTGACACTTGTCCCGAAAAACAATACAATTAAACACCGGTCTTTCATTACAATCTGTCAGATATAACCACCCACACATACATACATACATACATACATACATACATACATACATACATACATACATACATACATACATACATACATACATACATA
The DNA here is from genome assembly GCA_900291075.1 of Melanogrammus aeglefinus. Taxonomy (NCBI): domain Eukaryota; kingdom Metazoa; phylum Chordata; class Actinopteri; order Gadiformes; family Gadidae; genus Melanogrammus; species Melanogrammus aeglefinus. The sequence goes on from OLKM01002548.1 coordinate 13,210, forward strand.
CATACATACATACATACATACATACATACATACATACATACATACAATATGCATTGTGTACAACAGGCACAAACAGTAATTCCAAGAGTGTGTGTGTGTGTGTGTATGTTTGTGTGTGTGTGTGTGTATGGTTGCAGGAAAGACATAGTGATGGAGAGGACTGTGTTAACGGTAATGAATGTTCATCCGTCTTGCCTGCTCATATAGCCAAATAGTTATATATATCTCTCTCTCTCTCTCTCTCTCTCTCTCTCTCTCTCTCTCTCTCTCTCTCTCTCTCTCTCTCTCTCTCTCTCTCTCTCTCTCTCTCTCTCTCTCTCTCTCTCTCTCTCTCTCTCTCTCATTAGTACTAGTGAGTTGAGTGTGTGTCTCAGACGGCTCATTGACCTTTACCCCCAGCGCTGACGGCCTCTCTCCTCCTCGTTCGCTCGCCCGCCGCATGCCCATAACTTAATTGGAGCCGACAGCGGCCGTGAGCGCGTTGTCTCCGAGGACGACGGCTTCAGTGTACAGTGCCGGGCGCCGTCCCCCCACGACACGCGGCCATGTTGGACCCTCATGTCGACACGGGCCCCTGAAGTGAGCTGTTTGTTCACGTAAGGCTTGTTCGCCCGCAGACATGAAACATGGCTAATTGAGCTTCAGAATTACTGCTCGTGACATTTCACACACACACACACACACACACACACACACACACACACACACACACACACACACACACACACACACACACACACACACACACACACACACACACCCACGCGCTCGCGCGCGCGCGCTGCCACTCTTCCGCGCTCCCCATCCTCATTCCCTCAAACAATGCACCATACTAAAATAACCCAAACCCCTGTGAGCCTGCGGGTCAGATATCACAGAGAGGAGGTGGGCCTCCAGCAGCAGCAGCAGCAGGGCCTGTGCGTGCCCCACTAGCGTGTGTTGGAGGCAGGAGAGGCGTTGTGACGGCGGTGACAGTAGCGAGCGTGAGCAGAGTGTTTTACTGTGTCAGGGCCTAGACACCCTTGAAGGTGACAACTCTTCACTACTATACCTGTCCACGGCTCTTTAGCCTGCTCCCTTTACGGCTTCCCCAACTCTATTTCACTCACCGTCTCTAAATCAAGCCGCTCTCTCCCTCTCTATTTGTCTCTCTGGGCCCTTGCATCCGGCGCAAGTGACTTAGTCACTGGCGCATGTGTCGTTGCTAGTTTACAACTGGCGCAGAGCGTTCTTTTGCCACCAGCGCTACTCGCCGGTAAATTAGGGAATGATCTTGCGCCCCAAGGGGCGGTTCGGCGGAAGGAGGAGGCGTGTTCTGGCGCAAACGGTATTTTGACGTTTCTGAAAACCATTGCGCTACTGACCAGGAAATACCTGGTTTAAAGTCAGTGGCGCGTTGTTCAGATGCTATTTTAAGGGCGCATGCATACATGCGCATGCGATGCATACGGATTGCTTGTGCACCTCGCGCATACACTTTGCTTCTCTCATCTACACGGACAGCAGTTCCCATTTTTGCAAACCATACATAATTAATTTTGTATATAATTTAATATAATAATAATAATATAAATATAATAATATAATATAATTTTGTCCAGCTGCTGAAACAATTACGGCGATTTCCTCCCAAGCCGCTTTCACGAAGCAATTTTGGGTGGGTTCTCCCATCCCCATATAAAGCCAAGTCGCGTTCTTTGACTGCTCTGACAAAGCACATCGGTATCTTCTGTGGTGAACCTTTCATTGCGTGCGCCTGGCAAACCCGCCATCATAATAGCAATCCGCCAAGAACATGCGCCGATCGTTCTAAAGGGGATGCGAGAAAACGCTCTGATTGGTTCATTGCACGTTACGCCCAAACCACACCTACGGGTAATTAGGCTGCTTCAGACCAACCCTTTTGACGCTTGCCCGCGGCGGAAGTGTCATTTATCCGCCGGTATAACAGCAACAGCAGCAGAGACCCGCCCACAAAGCTACTTCCGTTTTGCGCTTCTCACTTGCATTTTAGACCGTTTAAATAGGGCCCGCTCTCTCTCTCTCTCTCTCTCTCTCTCTCTCTCTCTCTCTCTCTCTCTCTCTCTCTCTCTCTCTCTCTCTCTCTCTCTCTCTCTCTCTCTCTCTCTCTCTCTCTCTCTCTCTCTCTCTCTCTCACCTCCCTCCTCTCATCCATCTTACTCGGCCGACTCCCAGGTTCATCCGCGTTCCTTGCCAATCCTTTTTTTAATTCTTCTTTTCTCTCCTCTCTAACCATATACTGACTACTCTGTACCTCCAACACTATCCAATCTTTTTTTTTCTTCTGCCACTTTATCTTTCCCCCCTCTCTCTGTTTTTTTCACACTTTCACTTTCATTATTTTTTTCCCTGTCCCTGACGACCCAAAATAAGAAACAAATACAAATTATGCCAAAGCCGCAAATCTCTCTGGGAAATGTAGTTTGGTTCATCATGTCGGTCTGGTGCGTTCCGCTGGAGGAACAGTGGTGCCTGGTATCAATTGAAGGAAGTTTCTGGGGCAAACAATGGACTGGAAACGCTTGTGAATGCGCTGTTACTTCCGTCACTAGAGGTAGGATGTTTCGCTCTCCCTGGATGAGTTCAACCATAATCCTTTGTCATTGTTTTGTGTCTCTACGAGGAAACGATGCAATGCCTAATCGTCCCTCGGCGTGCTACACCGATCCAGATTAACGCGATAGATTCTCGAGAATCGTTCCCCCACTCCCTCCGCCCCCCCCTTTCTCACTGAATGGCTCAGAGATTGTTTCCAGGACAAAAAAATCATTGGACCCCATTTTGGCGTTCTTGCCATCTCTGTTTCTCGGGTAGCTTCCACTGGCCGTTATCACGCATCGGAGTTGGGCGTGTTGGAGCCCGTCCACGTATTGATCCTGGGGGGAGGGGGATCGGGGCCCGGGCCTGTCTGGGGTAATTAAAGCTTAAACAGAGGGGGTGGGGGGGGAAGGGGGAGTTCGGTGAAAGCGACACAGAGGCTTATCTGCTCCTTAATTGCATCTGTTGATGCGCTTCTACTTCTACTGGTGAAAGGAGAAGATCGTGAGCAAATGAGGAAGTCAGGGCGTTTAGACAGAAGCCAGGGAGCTGGGTCTCCAAGCAAGATGCAGGACGGCTTCAAACTGGATAACCCCCGAAACAAGGTTATGCCAAGTGCTCAGAAGTAAACTGAGTTAATACGTCAATACCTAAAATGTTATCGATACCAAATGCTTGATGATATATTTGAGATATCTATGCATGAGTATTTCAAAATGTTTGAAATTCTGCTATGGGGAACGCAATGTCAACATCAATGAAGGCTCACTCCGCCTTCTGATAATTTATTTTGTATGTGGGCCTCATCAAAACAGCGCGGACACTTTTACAACTTATGATATTTTAGGTCTTGTATGATGTTTTAGAACTTGTGTAATGTGTGTGAGAGAGAGAGAGAGAGAGAGAGAGAGAGAGAGAGAGAGAGAGAGAGAGAGAGAGAGAGAGAGAGAGAGGAGAGAGAGAGAGAGAGAGAGAGAGAGAGAGAGAGAGAGAGAGAGAGAAAAAATCATTAAAGAGAGCAAAACTAAACAACCAAAATAGTTGTTGCATTCACTCACCTGTGAATGACAGTCAAGATAGATTCCACTAACCTGTCACGCCAGAAATCTGTCGGGAGCGATGTAAAATCGTATTTGTCTCATAAAGAGGCACATGCTGTCGGAACAGATATTTGTATGACGCATTTCCCTCATTAATAGCTAACGGAGGTCTACGAAATTCCTTTCAAATTTCACAAAAATAACTGCTCACTCAGCACCATTAAGTCTCTTTTGCTATTTACAAACAGTGTGTTTGCCCACTGTTGTTTATAGTATTAGTAGTATGAGGAATGATTTATTACTGAAGAAAGAAATGTCACATCCCATTCTCATATTCTCCTTGTTCTGCAGACCAAAGCAACAGGATCATTTGGTGACTAGAAAGCTCTCTGACTTTGTTTTAAAGAATTTCCCAACAACAACAACAACAACAACAACAACAATAACAACAGGGATCTGAGGCGCTCACTGGCAAACATCTATATCCTGTTCGCCAGACAGTCCAATAAAAAAAAGAGCAGAAAAAGAAAAACTATCTCTTTAGGTCATTCCATCGGGGGATATCGGTAATAATAATAAAAAACATAGGATTATGCTCAGGCTTATCTTTTCATTTCTCCAGTGCACCGTGTTTCCTGTTACAGGTACAATACTCTGTGGAAGTGTGTAGTCAAGTCTGTCGAGATGCTGTCCCTTTCTAACCACCTCTCTCCCCTCCGCCCCGACGTCTGGCAGGCTAGCCCACCGGAAGAACATTGGTATTCAATTATTTCTGCAGGGAAATCAAGCCTTTCCTATTCCATTCCTTTGTTGCAATTTCAACAGATAATTGGACAGCAATGCCAAGTAAAAGGGCACCATTTTCCCACTTTTAACAGATGAAATTACTTAATAACAGGTATCCACAGATACACTGTGAACACCTAATTAGTTAATTGCTGACTGAAAATAACAGTTGAAGTTGCAATAGTAAAATTTGAACTAGCTCATAGCTTAAAATGACCTGATCTTATCTGTAATCAATGCTGAATGAATAATGGTTTCATTAAAATGATTAATGAAAATCCCAGCCTGACGGGGCTTTAAGGGCTTTGGGTGTGTCGGTGGTAAGATGAGACTGCCCCTGCAGGTCAGGGCTAAGGTCTGGCCGGCTTCTTTAATTGGAAAATATATCAGTTATAGGATACAATTTTATTGATGACATTGTCCAATTGTCCAGTTCAGGTAAAGCTATGAGCTAGTTAAAATGTCCAGAGCAACTTTGAACGTTATTGAGTTTTGTTTATATTCTGAATATTTCCTGCCCTCTTACTTCGAGGGGGTCAATCCTACCACTTTAAGTAGTATAGAAGTGTCTAAGAGTTCAGATGTGTTCCTGGAAACGCATGTTGGGTACAAAGACTCCTACGACAAGCATTAACTACGGCCAGACAAGTGCAGGATAAATCAGTTTAATGTAACCCACGTTAACCAGGACATAGTGCAAGCCATTGCAAAAACTCCATTTAAGTTCCCTGTTCTTAAATGTCTTGCAACACTACATTACCCATGATTCAATACCACTGGGCCATCCCCTGTGCCTCAGTGCAGCCAGACAGACTGCGGTGCAGACATGTCGTGTGCTGTTACATGCACCGGTAAGACAGACCTTCACGCCAAGACGCATGCCCGCAGTCTGAGGACAGTGTGTGTGTGTGTGTGTGTGTGTGTGTGTGTGTGTGTGTGTGTGTGTGTGTGTGTGTGTGTGTGTGTGTGTGTGTGTGTGTGTGTGTGTGTGTGTGTGTGTGTGTGTGTGTGTGTGTGTGGCATATGTTCATAAACAGTTGCACACTGCATCCATCAGCCTTTGTCATAGTCCATTTCCTTCATTGGAATTAATAGTGATCGATATTGGTATGCTGGTGGTCACCCTTGAGCTAGTGAAACAGAAGAGGAGCGAGGGGTAAAAGGAAAAAGGAAGAAAAGCAGTGGTAGGGACAGACTGAGCTAATGCAGATCCGATGGTAGTTTCTGACAGATGGATTATTAACCGGCGAGCTGGTTTTAAAATGACAGCCAGCTACCATGTCCAGGTTTGGAAAGCCAGGGACAGGGTGCAGAAATGCTATAAAAGATTTTCTGATAAGAGGACACACCATAGGGCTGAACATGTTGCACCAGATATTGAACTTAAATGGTGAACCATCTTGAACCATTTACGTTAAAAATACTTTCTTCAGATTTTGGTCATTTTCTCATGCATAATCATCATAGCACTGCTGTCCAGATTGTTGCAGTCTCCTGGATAAGTTCACTTATGGCGCATTTCCACTAGCACGGCTCGGCTCGATACGGCTCGGCACGGCTCGGCTCGGCTCGGTTTGGTTGTGTTTCCATTACAACTGGTGCCTCCTCGACGTGGGCGGGGTCGTCATAACACGGCTGCGCGAAACCGCTGTGACGTCATTTACACGGCGCCGAGCAACGTACAAATCCGGAAGACCAGAACAACAACAACGCGTGGTGCCGTCGAGCTCCCTCTGAATCCGTTCTTCGGCAACCAGAGTCAGGAACGTCTGGACCTCCTCCACCGACCAAGGAGTGGATTTTTTCTGAGAAGCCATCTCGTTCCAATCAAAAGCAGTAAAAAGTGGTGTCTTGTCTCGCGTCTTGTTTTTATTCACATTCTAGGCGGTCGTCGCGCGGTTATGACGCTTCCAGTGACGGCACTCATCGGCCAATCAGTGGAAGGCAGTCGGCTGACGTCACGTTTAATTAACGCTTCGGCTCGCTTGGAACCAGGGCTGAGGTGATACCAAAAATGTACCCGGTTGCAGGTACTGCGTGCTAGTGGAAACACGCAAATAGCGCGCCGAGCCGAGCCGTACTGAGCCGAGCCGTGCTAGTGGAAATGCGCCATTAGAGCTGCTGTCGGACCCCTCTGATCCCTTTAAGGGGGATGTGTATGTTGTGTAAAGAGGTTGGGGAGGATATCAGTGCTGCTGGTGGCTCGACATGTCCTGTATCCTCAGTGCTAGTGGAACCACTCTACAGGGGGGGGGGGGGGGGGGTCATGTCACATCCATCGATTGGGCTTCAGCAAATAATGGTGCAGGAACAATAACCCATAGATTGTGTTTCTTGCAGAGCAGCAGCAAATAGCCCTTGCACAGCTGAAAGAGACAGATTCTAATTTGATAGCGTTTAGCCCCATTCACCTCCATGCATTTTACACTGTCTGCCCCTGTCTGTGCTCAAGCAACGGTAGTGCAGTCTTTTTCCCGTTTTTCCCGAAAGTCTAAATGTTAGGAAAATTATACCTTCTAATTCAAAGAATAGAAACTAACGATTATTCCTAATGACAATGACAATTATTTTAAATTTTAAAACACGTTGGATTGTTAAAGGTCTTGCGGCCTGCCTAAATTCTCAAACAAAAATATATACGCTTTATTTTTGTAGGCACAGCTCTCATCACTATCAAAAGCAATATAACAAATAGAAGAACTATCCCAAAAGCTCAATGGGGATGATTGTCTATATTAACAAGTTTGAGCAGAATAGGTCAGCCCCCGCAGGAGCGCTCCAAAAAGAAAAGGCTCTTAGGTAAACATTTATGTAGATAAATTCACGAGGTACTCTCTAAACCAAGTAATACTTGACAATGCTATAGAACACTTTGTTGAAAATATGTTACAATTTAGAAAATATATCCAGGTTACAGAAGCATGGAATATGTGTTTATTTCTGCTTCTGCCAGTGGAACTTTTAAGATTTAATGGATGCCCTCATTTGCTGCCACAGACTGAAAATGTAGAATTAATTGAAACTTATTCCACATACTTAAGATTCAATTAACTATTTTTGATGACTCCACTTGAGGCATAAAACAATCCTATTTATACAATCCTTTCTCTGATCAAAGACCTTTGGCCGTGAGCTAAACCCGGCGCAACATATCCATGTCCGCCATCCATTAAATAGCTAATTTCCAACCGGTGAAACAATGCTAAGGTACTCAATGTTGCCACCAATAACGATGGCAACAATGACAGCAACAACAACCCCGTCATGGACACCCTTTACACCCTCTCCCTCCCTCTGCTCTGACCCGGCAGAAACACACACATCAATCAAGCCACGGCAGTTGCTGGTCCTCCATCGTTTGAGCGCAGCTGGTTAAAGACACGCTTTGCTGTTATTTACAAGGGCGTCCTGATCACATGGGCCACCTGAGGGCTTTAGTGTATGCCATGTCACAGACAAACACACACACACACACACACACACACACACACACACACACACACACACACACACACACACACACACACACACACACACACACACACACACAGAAAAACAGACGGACACAGAAAAACAGAGAGATGCATATACACACACAAAGACAGACACACGACAATATAGACACACACACCGACACACTCAGAGAGGGGGCCCGCCTGGAGGTTGGTAATAAAAGGTGCAAAGCATATCGCTGCAATTAGGGCGTTAACTGCAGATCATGTCAACTTTGGACCTGATTGGCCATCAGTTGTCGGGCAGGTGGGGGGGGGGGCTTTATCTCTCAGGTGATCATGCTCATATGATCCAGGCGCTGTTGCCAATTAGGGGTCTCTCGCTCTCCCTCTCCCTCTCCCTCTCCCTCTCTCTCTCTCTCTCTCTCTCTCTCTCTCTCTCTCTCTCTCTCTCTCTCTCTGGCACGGTTATTCGAATATTTAATTATTCAAAATGACGTGGGCGTTCGATTTTAGCTAATGCAGATTTTTTTTTAATTTTTGCATAAAGTTAATTAAATATTATTCATAAGCTACATTAATTACATATTGTTCATTAAACGTGTATACTAATGCCATTTACATTATGTAAAGTAGTAAGAAAGAAAAAACACAATTGCAATACATTAGATACATTTCTCTGGCTTTGCGCATCACATAGTTTAAACATGCACGCACACTAAAAGATATCTCGATCAAATGAAGCGAAGTTTGGAAATATTTTGACCGGATCGGTGAAACAAATGTGCAATGCAAACTCTTTGCAATGCAAAAATACTTGGCAATACCGGCAACCTCCGTTCCAGCGGAGAGAGTCTTTTCCACGGCAGACTTGATGGTAGATCGCCTCCACACCCGCCTATCCCCCGAGCACGGCGATATGCTCATATTTTTTGAGAATGAGTAATGCATTAGGTAGGCTTATTTGTTATTTTAACTGGAAATGTTTTAGACATACTGCATTTCCGTCTTACACATAATATATTTTTGTTGTTCTGCTTATATGCACATCATGCGTAATGCGAGGCAGGCCCATGCGCTGCAAGTGGAGTTCTGTTGATATCCAAGCCCACCAGCAATTATACTTTTTGCTGTTGTGCTTCAGTTACTTGAATCTATTCAGTTCCTGCCTTAAGTATGCAATACTCTTCATTCATATTCCTGTCAAAAAGGATGGTTTAGTTTCAACTCATTTCGATTCAGCATGCTGATTTTGATTGTTTTATTCCTTCTGAAATGCTCAATAAATTGAACAAATTGGATTTGATTTCCTTATTCATTCGACTAATAAATGGAAAATTAATACATTTGTTTTGTGAAGATCACGGAAGCCCTTCAGGCTACATTATGAGTGCGCTACACTTTTTTTTCGTAGTTTGGTTACATGGTTACTCAAGTTTGACCCGACCACTGCTCAAACACACCGAGGAAGGGTCCACACCGACGCCCGCCTGCCAGCCACAGAATGAGTCTTCCTCAGAACACACTCCCCTGTCTCTGGGAGCTCAGTAGGCTGTGGGGAGGGGAGGGTTCGTACAGAAACTAAATCTCTCTCCTTATCCACCAAATGAAAAGTTACACATCAAAACTCTTCTGATGTGTCAACCGAATCTCACATGCTCTTTGAATCCCACGGCAACGGAAATCATCCGGATGTGAATCCAACGTAAAGCTCCTCTTCCTCCAAGGTTAAAATGGTGCAGTAAGGAGAATATTGAGAATCCCAAACATTTGATTTGCATTGTCCGTGATATGCTTTTGCTTTTTGCAGGAAATGCTCCATAACTTATTTCCTTTAGAAATACCTTTTGCTGTGTTTTGCTGTGTTTACTCCTGACCATAAAGATTGCATATGACAGGTTCCTGACCCCCCCCCCCCCCCACACTTAGCTGCGATCATGGCTCCGCTCAGCTCAGGCAACTTGATATTTGTCCTGCGTTGCGTTCCTTCAGCTTGTGTATTTTATTCAGATATTCTGTGTTATGAACTCCCTTCAGCTTGTGTATTTTATTCAGATGTTCTGTGTTATGAACTCCATTTGAGGCAGTTAATCAATCAACACAAAGCCACGTCAGGGCCCCTCTGCCGTCCTTGTTACAAAGGTATATTTAGGAGGAATTTTGATTTATTTAGAAGAATTCATAGGTTATTCAATACATTATTCTGAATCCATACCTTACACAGTCTTTCTAGGAAAATTATTGTGTTATCTTCCTTCTATCTAACTTTTTCTCCAAGTTTTCAAAGTTTTTCAAGGGTTCAAATGTTCTTCACATCAAGCGATGCAACCACGCTGACTGCTAAAAGACCCCACAGCCCAATTACAAAAGAGTTTTTAAAAGGCTTTTCATCAGCCATGGATAAATGGAACGCGGCCACGCTGATGAAACTTTGTAAAGTGTTGCCATGTCGAGAGGTTAATGAAAGGGAAGCCCAGTGCCCCCCCCCACTGGGTCCATCTGTGAGTCCAGCTCCCCAGAGATCCATACGAAAGACCCCGCTGATACGAGACCGAACAAGGGAACAACCGGCCAATCCAGCTCACTTCACCAAAAACATGTGGAGGAGAGAAGCAACACTTTAAAGCAGGTGGTGTGAGAGCGTGTTCTGCCCTGAGCGCCAGACTACAGGGAGAGAGGGGTGAGGGGTGAGGGGGGGGTTAAACTCACACACATCCCTGTGTTTTAATGGGTAGCCAAATAATGATGGGATTGGATGTTTTGGAACGTAGGAAAAGGGCAAGGGAGGATAAGATTACAAAAACGTGTTTGGAGAAAATGGAAAAGATATAACTGTTCACTGTTGGGGTGAGAGTGGGTCATGAATTGAAGGTTTATCCCGGTCGACCGCGATGCAATTTCGGTTCCTTTACTCCCTATGAGCTGTGTACGGCAGTTATCAGCCCCTGGGGCGATACCAATACGTATACATTAGATGGGCTCCATGGGTGGCACGTGGCAGAATGAAATGTTTCTGTGTACGATGAAGGCATCCAGTGTACTAAGAATGATGTTGTTGTTTATGAGTGAAAGTGGTGGGTTGACGTTAAATTTCGCTGCTAAAGGTTGACATTCTGCGATTTGTCTTTATGATTATTAGGCGGTTTTTCCACACAAAATTAAACCGTGGACAGAACACTTGTGACACGCAAAGCTGCAGGGGTCAGGATGATGATGACGCCCTTACTGAGAAAACGCCGGCTCAAATATTTAATACGGTTTTCATGCTTTGTTTCTTAAAATAACTGCAGAATTAGACATTAATGCAGCAATAAAAGTTCCACTGATCCATTTCCAATGCACACTGCGAGGGGACAGATTACCAACAATTTATGTGGTGAGACATACTCTCTTTTATTGTACGGAGCAGTGCTATAAACAAGTGCATCAACAAAATTAAGCAGAGACGATGAGAAGAATCAGATTAAGATCTTTGTTGTTCACAAGGCTCCCCAAAGATAAATAAAGCATTTGGGATTCTTAAGAAATTACGTGTTGCCTAGCAACACATTGACCGTTTCCCAACAGCAGGTTGGATATCTAATTAGTTTAATCCAATTTTAACGGCACAATTATTTTGTGTTTATCAATTATTATCCCTACTTGACGACTCTACAGCATACGGTGGGACGCGACTGTATGTTTTACAGGGCTCTCAAGTTTTGAACTGAGTTCAGAGTGAGATTTTGTTGGGGGGGGGGTATATTAATATGTGACTGCATACAAATGTGTCCACAGACATGGGGACTAATGTATGATAGTAAGCATTATTGGCCCTTAACACTAATATTCAGAAACAACACTGCCTCAAAAGTATATTGGCCTAAGCAACACCAGTAGAGGCAAATACGTTTCCCTGAACTATTAAACGTTGCAAACGTGCAAAAACACCATTAGATATTTATGTGGCATTCAGTCCAATGCTTAAAAATATATCTGTGGCATTCTGTAGGAAATGCTGGCCAATGCTGGCCAATGCTGTTGGAAAGTGTGTAAAGTATGACCAAGTGTTTCTTTCTGTTGAAATTCCGCCCAAACCAATTTTTTAAAAAGTGTCTCAAAAAGAGGGCATGTCTGGGCAAAAGAGGACGTCTGGTCACCCTACGTACCGGGAACCCATTTGATTCCTACTCTTCCACTGTTAAATAGCGTTGCAAGTTGGTGGGCGCTATCCTTGTAATTTCTCTGCGTGAGAAATACGAAGTGTGGCGTGTGAGTGTGTGCAATGCATGGGTTGAATTGCTTGTGTCTCACGTCGAATGCGTGAGACTTGAGAGCCCTGGTTTTAAGCATTTAGCTAATGTGACTTTTTGCTAATGTCTGAGCTGTTTTCAATTGGATATGACTGAGCATTCACGGGCTCTGTGCCACTCTCGTGCATTTGCATTAGTCTGGTGGTTTTGTTTGCTGTTACTTGTTAGTGAACAAAGCTATGTAGAAATGGGGACTGTTAGCACTACATCACAATTTGTGGAGCACATAAAGGGCTTCTGTTGCCGCTCTTTTTATGTGTCCTCGAAGAAGCACTATAGATTAATGGTATTCAAACGGAATTAATAGCATAGATTCTAGCACTAGGCTATGATCAAGTGTCTTCAAATAACTATCTCCAAAGTAAACCGTTTGCGCACAAATACACAAATGCCAACACACACACACACACACACACACACACACACACACACACACACACACACACACACACACACACACACACACACACACACACACACACACACACACACACACACACACACAAGTAGACTGTCACACTCACACATACACACACACACAGACACGTAGATTGTCGCAAACACACACACACACACACACACACACACACACACATCACAAACTCACGCATAAATAATCACACACACTCACATAACACAAATTCTATGTTATTTAGCTCCTCCACCTCCATGCTTTCAATAAAAAAAACACAAACCTGTTCACAAACGTTACAGGTTAAAGATAAGGCTTAGGATATTAATAACCATGCTTCACCACATGCGCCCACCGCAGTTCAGCGTGCACAAAACACCGGGTGGGTAACGGCGACGCTTCTGACCCAAACAAGCACACGCTGCAGTGACTGTCAGCCATTCTCCTGCTCCCCCTTCTGTCTCCCCCCCTTGCTCACGCCGCTTGACACCCTGGCAGAGGGCACACAGGGGTCTCCTCCTTGCAAGTGAGTCCCACCCGTCCCCGTCCCCCCCGTCCCCTTGACAGGCCCAGCTCGCCGCTTCCTGCCCCAGAACAAAACAATAAATATGTAGAGACGAAGGAAACGCCAGGGTGCGGCTAGCGCTCCCGTCAGGTGGTCTTCTAGTTCATGCTCTCTCTCTCTCTCTCTCTCTCTCTCTCTCTCTCTCTCTCTCTCTCTCTCTCTCTCTCTCTCCTCTCTCTCTCTCTCTCCTCTCTCTCTCTCTCTCTCTCTCTCTCTCCTCTCTCTCTCTCTCTCTCTCTCTCTCTCTCTGCTAAGATCTATCTTTCCAGCATGTCCTTTATAGTCCCATCACTCTGTCTCTCCCTGTCTCTCTATCTGCCCTCTTTTTCCATCTCTCCCTTTCTCTCCAGCACTCTATCTGCCTCTCTCCCCATTTATCTCTCTCCCTGTCTCTCCATCTCTCCCTGTCTCTTCATCTCTCCCTACCTCTCTGTCTGCCTCTGTCTCCACATTACTCTCACACACACACACACACACACACACACACACACACACACACACACACACACACACACACACACACACACACACACACACACACACACACACACACACACACACACACACACACACACACACACACACACAGAAAAACAGACGGACACAGAAAAACAGAGATACATACACACACACAAAGACAGCCACACAAAAAGACACACACCGACACACTCAGAGAGGGGGCCCGCCTGGAGGTTGGTAATAAAAGGTGCAAAGCATATCGCTGCAATTAGGGCGTTAACTGCAGATCATGCCAACTTTGGACCTGATTGGCCATCAGTTATGGGGGGGGGGGGGGGCTTTATCTCTCAGGGGCCAAGGATAACAATGTCTGGGAAAACACAAGATGGGAACACAGGGGGGGTTTGAAGTCAGGGGGTGGGCAAGGGAAAGTGATCAGAGAACGAAAGCATAATTCCAAGTGTGTGTGCGTGTATATGGTGGCAGGAAAGACATAGTGATGGAGAGGACCGTGTTAACGGTAATGAATGTCCATCCGTCTTGCCTGCTCATATGATCCAGGCGCTGTTGCCAATTAGGGGTCTCTCTCTCTCTCTCTCTCTCTCTCTCTCTCTCTCTCTCTCTCTCTCTCTCTCTCTCTCTCTCTCATTCTCTCTGCTCTCTCTCTCTTCTCTCTCTCTCTCTCTCTCTCTCTCTCTCTCTCTCTCTCTCTCTCTCTCTCTCTTGCAGTACATTATCTTGCTTAGAACACAGCTATTTACTAAAGATATAAACTATTTACTAAAAATATAAATATATTATTTATATATGGTATGGTCAGACAAGATTAAGGAGCATATAAGTTTTTTCTTATGGATAAGTAGTTAATTTGGTTAAAGTATTTCAAGGTTTTCCAAAACTTTAATTGTACAGAAAAATGTATCCAGAAAGACCTTACGGTTCCACGAGGCAAAAAAAATCAGCATATCAAATATGGTCTGATATGGCCATAGGCATAACCATGGAGTGAAGAAAATAAAACATAGAATTACTAGTGTGGCATTTGCAACCACACTAGTTATTTAATTGATTTAAAAATGATGCTTCCACTTAAAAAATAAGTCTCTTTGATTCTTCTGTTGGAACTGTGTACATAGCAACGGTCTGTTGTTCACAGCAACCGTCTTCCATTCAAAAATAACCTAATGCCATAAGTGTCCAGTTAGAATTGAGTATTCAAAAAAGCAGGAATGTAAAAGGTTCTCGGTTCAAACCCCAAAGTCTGCCGTCTGCCAGTAAGCCTCCATAAGCAATAGGGCACAACCCTATGACCTTATTGACCTGAAATTGACTGGAAGTAACTTTGGATAAAAGTATCTGGATCGGGTCAAGTAACATCATATCCCATCACCGAGGTATATGGGATGGGATAAACAGCGATTTAAAACCCACTCTGACAAGCGTGCTGAAGGCGTTTTCCTAGATTAGGTACATGGTACAAAAATATTCCTGTATAATCGAAAAGGTAATAACAAGAAGGAGGTTGAAGATTATGCCACATGAAAACTGGTTCAGCTCTGTGAACATAACTGTGCTCTTTAATGGCAGGGTTTGAAACCACATTCCTATTTTGGTCCCACAAGCACAACAAAATTATGCATTTTTAGCGGTTAATTATAATTAGGAGGTTAGGAAATAATATGGAAATAATTATAAGATTAGGGAATTAAAAATGTATCAAACATGCTCTCGGGAAAATATAATCCAGAGAAATCCTAGCACACCGAATGTGAACACCATCCCCTCTCTCCATTTCCCTTCTGCTCCTGTGTCACAACAATGCGGTTTCCTCTTAGTGTCCCTAACTCCTGTCTCTACTAGAGCCCGAACGATATATCAGCGGACCGGTATTATCAGCCGATATTAGGCATATTCCAACTATGGGCAGCCGATTTCTTTTTTTTTGTTGTTTTTTTGTTTTTGTTCAAAGGACTTTGAGTTTCATATCTTAAGTTTGTATTTTTATACATTTTATTTATCAGAACTTAAAGAAATTTAGATTTAGACTTTTCTGTTGTGACAATAAACTGCATTACATTGAGGACTCATAAATAACCAAAAATAACCAATTTAAGGGAAATCTGTTTAAGTTTAGTTGCGCGTTTCGGGAATTTCTTTTTTAAATATATATCGGCCGAAATATCGGATTATCGGATTTTTAAACCACCAAATATTCGTATCGGTTTCGGCCTTAAAAATCCTTTATCGGTCGGGCTCTAGTCTCTACAGGTGCCAGCACGGCCGAACCCAGACCCCTGACCTGGCTTTGAACCTGTCACTGTACGTTTCTTATGGCTCTCCTGGGAAAAAAAAGACTTTGGAGCCCAGTCCCTCTGGAGTCCCCCCCAGTCCCTAAATGGCTGATGTTTGCATGGAGCTCAACAGAAACACACTCTGACTTATACATGTCTTTATTGTATTTGTGTGTTTTTTATCCTTGAAAGAGAAATGTTGGGTTTGCTTGCGTTGTGTGTCTGCTGGACACGCTGCACTTCTGAGGTATCTAAACGGGTTTTCCTTGACACAGATACTGTTATAGACACAAATTATTGAATGTGATTTTATTGATAACATTATTGAAATCAGAATTGATCAGCATTGACTACAGATATGCCCAGTTCATTTTAAGCCACAAGCTAGTATCTGTAGCCAGTATCAGCAGTCAATGCTAATCAATAGTGATTACCACTCATGCCACCCAGCCAGCCGAGCCAAATTAATTTGTGTCACATAGTTGCACAGCCAGTTGGAGTGGACAGAACACTTTTATTGACATTTTATTAATTCTTTATGAAGTCAGTAGCACTTTGATTCAATCCAAATTTAGTGAACAAGAAATGTGTGTTCACAGAGACAGCAGATCAGACATTACGTTATAACTCATGACGGAACATGTGCTCTCATTAATAATAATGTACTTCTCTAAACTCTCTTTGCCTCTGAAAAGCATTTAGCCAAGAATATTTATCCTGGTATTAGACCATGATATCATTCCAACATATTTCCCCGAATGGGAAAACAAGACTTTGCCTTCGGGCTGCAAATGCCTAGAGCCTCTGCCCACCTGTGTCTGAGGCATCAAATACCCATTTGATTAATATCCAATAACATTGATCCTGTCACGGTTGTTATATGATTTGCTCCACAGGCATTGGGTCTGAGGCAGGTGCGGGGCGTGGCGAGCGGAGCTGGGCACCGCAACGAGCCACACCTGGACCTCATCAACTCATCACACACTCTTTCTTAAGCCTGGCGGGGAGAGCGCGGCCTGGAACACACTCCAAGGTTGCTGTTCCCTCCGTGGTTGGCGACGCTGCCCCCCTGAACTCGTTACCTGGTATGAGCCTCCACACCCGGAGGGCTGCCTCGTTGATTCAAGGCAATCGGGGCAATGTAAACATGAACCAGCAGCACGCACACACACACACACACACACACACATGCACGCAAACACACGCACACCAACACCGCCCCCCCCAACACACACACACACAAAGTGGTCTTTAAAGGCCAGTAGGACTCAACAGGAGGAGCTGGTAGCACGGGGCTAATGAGGCAGAGGCGAGCTCTTCATAATGAGATTGGCGAGAGCTGATAGTCCATCACGTCTAATCAGATGTTAATCACCGTCTCCACGACGATGAAGAAACCCCTCGACTCTCTGGAAGCACCCTCATCCACCGGGGAGAAGCCGTGGGTCGGGACGATGAACAGGAGGGGGGGGGGGGGGGGGGGGGGTGGATGGAGGTGGAGAAGGTAGGAGAGGTGGAGGTGGAGGAGGAAGAGGTGGGAGAGGAGGAGGAGGAGGAGAAGGTGGGAGAGGAGGAGGTGGAGGTGGAGCTGGGAGAGGAAGATGCGTGAGGGGAGAAGGAGTTGAGTGAGGAGGTGCAGAAACTGAGAGAGCGTTCACATTAGCGGTAACATGGGCTTTAGGTAGAAATGACGAGCGCATGGAAGGCATTGTGAAGCAAGAAGTTCTTTGGATTTGTTGTGTGATGTGTATGAGTGTGTTTAACTAAGAGAGAGAGAGCGAGAGATAAAGAGTGAGACAGAGAAAGAGACAGAGTGAGCCAGAGGGAGAGTGAGAGACAGAGAGCGAGAGCGAGACAGAGAGGAAAGAAGTGGTTGTGCAGGAACAGCTTTAGCTATTGCAGGTCCAATGGTAGTTTCTGGCATCCAGCTAGCTTGGCAGGGTTGAGCCACCGCTGAGCCACCAGTCTGGGCGCAGGAATCAGGTGCACCAAATGGAATTTAATGAATGTCTAATCCACAGTATGTCTTTAATAAATACACATGGCAAGGAAACTACAATGGAAAATAAATTATCGATTGACCTCAGAAAAACAAGCGATATAGGCCTATATATATATACAGTATATATATATATATAATTTGTTTTTCTTAAAATGTTGTTCATTGTTACACAAAGTGTCCTTCATATAATATATTTCGCTTGTTTTTCAAAGATCAATCGATTTTGTTCTTACAAATCCCAAGGTGAGAGAATGCTGCTGCCAAAGTCCTGCAGGCATTCACAAGATATTTTTGAAATTGCCTTATGTTACCAGAAATTCAGTACTAAAAGTTGGACTTTAAAAAGTACAAGTGCACTACGGAGAGTTTAGTGTTTGTCATACATCCAATCAAATTGCTGCCTGAGGATTTCTGAGGTTAGGTTATCCAAAGGTTTCTGCAGAATATCAGACAGGCTCATTAAATGATGGGTCTGGCAGCACTAAATGAGTTTGAAAGCTAATGAAACATTACTTTGTTAGCTAATCTAAATGGCTTTGTTCATGTGGCGCATCATTCAAAATGATGTACCGCGTTGATAAATAAAATGTTAAATGGTCAGAGGATAATAAAATTCCTCCTTCCTATTGGCCATGAACAAAAGCACATGAACAAAAGCACAAACAATGCCGTCTGCCCATATTGTGTATGAACATTTCCCTTGGATTGCTAATTATTATTTATTAAATTAAATGAAATTAAACCAATTATTTATTAAATTTGAGTATAAAAAAACGAGTCTCAAAACAAGACTTGAATGACCAAATACTACAACAACAAAAAACTGACTTAGTTGGCTTTATTCATGAATCTTTCACTTGTTCCCCAGAAAATTGTTTATCCACAAGCAATGGAGGCCTCGTGAATTGTGCGTGAGTCTCATTTTGCTCTTCCTCCCAGGCTTGTCTAATGATGAAGGACATTTTAATTTTAATTGGATTCACATGACCAGCGACCTAATGGGGCAAGAAAAGTCATGTTGCATATGCTTACCTCGATTTTATTAAATTAAAATGACTTTTTATTCAATGTTATCTTTTTTAATAAGATGATTCATTTGCTCTATTCCAATTTCAACATGCTTTTTGAATGCATGAATGAATAGGTGGATAGCTGAAGGTCCACCGTCCAAACCAGGTTTAGGTGTGTTCAACTGCTCATAATACAAACTGTAAACTTGTCTTCTTAGAATAGGTATTCCCTGCATTGGAGACAATATTTACACAACATTAAATGCAAAACATGGATAGACCCATGCAAACAAATACACACACACACACACACACACACACACGCACACGCACACACACACACACACACACACACCCCCCGACTATAGGGCATTCAGCTGCTGCCGCAGAGGACTACTAATTGTGTGTGAGCAAGCATCATTTAATGAGCATCTATAATGGAGAGGTAATTAGTTATGGTCAACCACACTTTGACATGGAAACAGAGAGAGCGACCTCAGCACTGGCAATTTGATGAGGCCCATTAGGACGGTAATGGGAAGAGGAAAGGGGAGAGAGAGTGAGAGAGCGATAGATAGAGACAGAGAAAGAGAAAGATGAACAGAAGCAGACACAGATAGAAAGATCAACAGAAACAGTAAAGCAAAGAAAGAGAGCGAGACATTGACAGAGAGAGAGAGAGAGAGAGAGAGAGAGAGAGAGAGAGAGAGAGAGAGAGAGAGAGAGAGAGAGAGAGAGAGAGAGAGAGAAATACAAACCCCAAGCCGTCTTGACACCTGACATGTTTCATCACCAACCCCCTACCAGCACCAGGGGCCCCAGCCAGCGATGCTGCAATCCCGTGGAATAAGAACCAAACCCACCAATGGAAACTAATAATAATACTAGCAATAATCATAATAATCAGACACTTCAGGGCAAGCCCCAAAGAGGACCACAAAACACACACACACACACACACACACACACACACACACACACACACACACACACACACACACACAACACACACCACACACAACACACACACACACACACACACACACACACCAAACATAATTGAGTGCCTTTTTTCCCAAGAACAATAGATTTTGCTTTTAAAATTCCCAATGTTGGAGGATGTTGTTGCCAAATACCTGCAGGCGTCCGTTCACGTTCATTCTTAGCTTGTGTACGTCGTCGTTCAGCAAGAACTGGATGCATGTTTTTAATCTAGAAATTATAACTCCCCAGAAAGAAATTCTATTGAACCAACTCCATAGAAATATATCCATACATATATACATACAAATTCCCCAGGCCAGGCCACAACATGTGCCGCACAACGTCAAAAAAAGAAAAAGAGACTGGAGTCTTTTTCCCCGTTCAGATCTATCCTATAACCGATGCAAGCAGGGCCCCTGAATCCATTACAAGCCAATTATACGTGCGGGGCCCTCGCCGGCCCCTAGCCGGGCTGATGCTGGCCACTCACTCATGAACTGCACTGCTTAATCCACACAGAGGAACTAATAGGAAATGTGAAAATAGAATCCACACTCCAGTAACTTTGGGGGATTTGCTTAGATTAATGAAGTGTCACGTTCACTGTCAACATGCCAGAGAGTACAATCCTTTAGCCTGCTTCTTGGAGAGTCTCTCTCCCCCGCTCTCTTTCTCCTGGACGCCAGCACACACTGTTGAGCAGATGCGATGTACACATATACGTGGGGATATACAGTGCATGCATGCGCACTGATATATGTGTGCAGGCTGAAACGTGGGCACACACACACACACGCACGCACGCACGCACGCAACGCACGCCACGCACGCACGCAACCACACACACACACACACACACACACACACACCACACACACACACACACACAACACACACACACACACACACACACACACACACACACACACACACACACACACACACTGAGATGTGGCTTTCAAACGTACCCAGATCTGAAAACACAAAAGGCACATGCACAATCAAACACCCACAAACACCAAAATACACAACTACATACACACTTGGATGCTCACATACACACAGACACGCACACTTGAGAGGGACTACTGTTCATGCAGTGACAAGTCCCAATGAGCCTACCACACTGTGACAAAGGCATCCCCTCCCCTCCCCGACACACACACACACACACACACACACACACACACACACACACACACACACACAACACACACACACACACACCACACACACACACACAACACACACACACACACACACACACACACACACCCTCAGGAGGGACCCAGGGCAAAGGCATAAAAGTGAGCAGATCCTCCAGCAAACAGAGACACACTGGGAAAGCAAAGGCTTCAGAGACGACCAGAAACGACCAGAAACGACCACAAACACTTGCACGCGCACACACACACACACACGTGAGGTGTGTGTATGCTTGCTTTAGGTGAACCTCTGCAGGTTCCTACAGCCCGAGCCGTCATTGATGCGTTTGTGGCGCCTAGTAGGACTTTGAAAGGCCTGTACTCCACTCTGACTGTATGTTACCACTCAGGGAGCGGAGGCCCTCTTCTCTGCCGCTCCGGATAAAACAGGAAAGGGGAGCTTTCATTTAAGTTTAAAGAACAGCGTTATCCGAAGAGAAAAAAAGAAACTCACAAAAACCGGGCGTCGCTACAAAGGAAACCGTGGAGTCATAAGGAAGAACTCGCATTTGTATAGAAAACTGTAGGTGGAAAGGGAAAAGGAAACCCCGGGCAATGCCTCATCAGCTATTCCACAGTTCTTCCATTGTGCCATTTGCGATGCATTACCATTCAAAATGGTCATTTATAAAAAGAGTTAATGCACTATGGTTAAATGTTAATGCATTATTATACATACAGATAGGATAAGGGTTAGGAATAACCATTACTTTATTAAATAAGTTATAAATTAATCCCTTAGTAAACATGAACACCATTATCGTAGCTAAATTGAACACCATAATAACATAATTACTAGACCATGAGTTAACTTTTCGAACGATGAATGAATGTACCCTGATTGTAACCTTGTTACCGTGTTGGTTTCTGGTGGTGGGGGGCCGATGTGCAGTGTCCATGATGACAGGGCCCCTGCCTCTCCAGGATTAGTAGTCCAAACAGACATAGCCTGGAGAGAGAGGTTTGTTACCACACACAGAAAAAGCCTTTGTGCTAAACTGGACACATAAGCCCCCGTGATGGATATGAAAGTGGGCCGGGGGCGGGTGTGCTGAGGTGTTGGGGATGAAAGGGACAGATTAGGGTCCGGCTTTAATCTTTAGTTTAGTTTAATTCATCGTTCATTAACATTAGGGATGCACCGAAATGAAAATTCTTGGCCGAAACCGAAAACCGAAAAATGAAGGAACACCGAAGCCGAAAACCGAAAACCGAGAAACACCGAAAGAAATTATTATGCCAATTATTATTACCATTTAGGGTTGCTTTTTTTTTATTGTTTATATATATAGATGAAAATGTGGTAACAAACACTGAAAAAAAGATTTATAGTGTGTGTGTGTATATATATACTGTAGGCCTACATACATACATACATAGGCTACATACATACATACATACATACATACATACATACATACATACATACATACATACATACATACATACATACATACATACATACACACAAACCTAATCTGCGTTCATTCACACCAAAAGAATGCATTTGCTGCCCGAACGCGGTTCCGCCGAAGTTTTGCCGCGCCGCAAATCAAGTTTTTGCCGCGCGGCAAAAGTTTTGCGGCGCGCAAAGGTTTTTGGCCGCATGTTTTGCAACGCGCGTCGAAGTTCTTCGGCGCGCACGGCAAGTTTGTTGCCCGCGGTGTCTTCTGAATCATTCACAACCATGGCCGACATTACGAGCATCATATCTCTTTACCTGTTGTGGAAGAGGGAGAGACGTCGGAATGCTCGTCGTCATGAGACCATTCGAGCACTGTACAGAGATTATTACTGACACGCAGTTACTACTATATATATACTTACTACTTACTACTACTACTACTAGTAGTAGTATAGTACTAGTAGGTCTAGTAATACTTACTTAGTAGTCTACTAATAGTAGGTACTAGTTAGTCTACTTACTACTACCTAATTCATTCATTTTAATACGATTCACTATTCATTTCACTCAGTACGACATTACTGAGTTGGCGTGTTACGGCATGTCAGTCACTCAGTGGCACGCTACGAGCTTCAATGTGGTGCAACGCTGTTGAACGCTGATTGGCGTGTCAATCACGGCGGTCTTGCTGCCGAAAAAGTTGAAAGTATCTGCAACGCGGCAGTGCATTCGTTGACGCTGCCCGCAAAGATACATGAACC
>OLKM01002548.1:37995-64577 GCA_900291075.1 Melanogrammus aeglefinus
CATTGACAAGTTTTGCAATCGTTATACGTGGTCTATTCTTCAGAATCATTAAAAAACGTCCACACCGCGAACATATTGGCGCTTATCCAGACAAGCGTGGGCTGGCCGCGCTTTGTTTGCGTCATCACAAATTTCTGTTTCGGCCGTGTTGTTTCGGTGATAAAAGTATTTCGGCCCGAAACCGGTGCAAAATTCGGTGCATCCCTAATTAACATTAGTCGATGCAGTATCAACACAACCGCCGGAGCGACGGCGGACTGCGACCTTGCGGAGTGCAGGACAGGATCAGCGGGGTTTGCGTCACACGTTGGAGATCACACCCTTTCATTTTGGTCTGGATACAAATTCTAGGTTGTCAGGTGGCCAGGTTTTTTTGGGGGAGCTAGCGATGGTGGGTTTTAAGTGGGTGATCCTCTCCTTTTCAGAGTACACCCACCCACCCACCCGAGATCGGTCTCTCTCTCTCTCTCCCTCTCCCTCTCCCTCTCTCTCTCTCTCTCTCAAACTTTTTCAGATACTTTTATCACCTTTCCATCTCACTCTACTTCTTCATCCTCTCCCGTGGCGAAGTGTGTGAGCGTCCACATGTGTGTGAGCGTCCACATGTGTGTCAGACACTGTCTGTGTGAGTGTGTGTCTGTGTGAGAGAAATTCTGTGGAAAACCACTCTGCCTTACATTCAATGAGTCTGTCAGTTCATTAGGTCCGTGCATTGAAATGCATGCTATGTGTATGCCACTGAGTTAAAGACAGAGAGATGACTCCCATACCATCCCCTTCAACTCCCCACCACCCCTGGGTGCATGACTACGCTTTACACCCTGCATTACGGCTCTAATAAAACAATAACAGATTTGCAGTGATGATCTGACAGATGCAACACCTGCTCACACACACACACCTACACACACACACACACACACACCTACACACACCTACACACACACACACACACACACACACACACACACACACACACACACACACACAACACTCACACACACACACACACACACACACACACACACACACACACACACAGTACTGTCAGTAGGCTACAACATTCAAACACATGGACACAAACGCACGCACAATGTACTCTCAAACACATTAAAATGAACATACAAACAGACAACACTAGTTGCACCACCAGGACCTCCTCTTATTGATTTTTGACTAGATAAGATCCATGTTTTTTCCATTTACAGGTTCCATTTTATGTTCCCGGGCATGATGGTGATCCAATAAAAGACCGTATTGCATCCATCCTGGCCGCCCCTGCTAACACAAACGTACACTTATACAAACGTACGGTCACAGTGTGATGGGAATTCCGGAATCGAGTAAATAATAAACTGACCAAACTGGGTTGAATAAAAATCCAAACTTATAACAATTATGGTCATACATTTGGGTAATATCGGTACAATAACATACAACAATCATACAACAAACAATACAACATGTAAAATCCATCATGGTGTTTCCCTTCATCATGCAAGCTCTGTTTCCTTGCACTTGTCGAGCCACTCTACTTGTTCCTAGCGTTATCTGACGTTTACCTCAGTCAGAACGGGCACCGTGAATGGCCCAGAGCATCCTGATTCTGTGTTTGTGAGAGTCAAGGTGTGTGTCATCACCACGAGTGAATTGGTGTGTGTGTGTGTGTGTGTGTGTGTGTGTGTGTGCATGCGTACGTGTCTTTGTGTCTATTCATGTGAGATCGTCTGGGAGTGTGTAGGCCCATGCGTGTGTGTGTTTGCTTGTTTGTGTGCGAGTGCTCATGTGTTCGTGCATCAATTGCGATCCCGCGGGTGTCTGTGTGTGGGTGTGCGTGGACTCTCAACGACCAGGTTAACAAAAGGCATGTTTCTTAAATGTCTTTAAGCACAGATTAGAGGCCGCAGCACTTCACTCACAGCCCCCCCCCCCCAACCCCTCCTCCCATCTAGCTATTACCGACCACCACAACAGCAGCCGCAGAGAAACAAAATGACACTAAAAGGTCCCATGACATGCCACCAGGTGTGGTATGATTAGCCTTTATAAGCCGTTTTGGAAATCTGCCCCTTATGACATCGCAGGTGGGCCTGTTCAACTAGATGTGTGCCAGATAGATCAGTCTATCAGCCTACCCAGTGGACACGCCCACCTGTGATGTCATAAGGGGCAGATTTCCAAAACGGCTTGTAAAGGCTAATCACACCACACCTGATGGCATGTCATGGAACCTTTAAGTAAACAAAACAGCCACCATAACGCCTCATGCCCACTGCACCATCAGTCAAAGGACTGGGAAGGCTTGGCTGACGGATGGGGGAGGTTTCCAGGGCCATCAGTAGTGTAGTGTAGTGTCACAGTGCTTAGATTTGCATACGTTATCTGATTGGATGACGGATCCATCACTGCCGAAGAAGTTGAACATTTTTCCACTTTTTGACGGAGCCTTCAGCGCACAGATCCACAATGCATTGCGTGTCCGTCCCCATTCAAAGTCAATGGGAATCAGTCAACGGATGGAGGCACGTCGGCATGACTGTAAGATCCTTAAGTGATATGTAACTCAACTCACGATAGCAGCTAGGGGTGGGCCGATGGTCGATTCTATCGACGATCGACGATAGATGGATTCCATCGTCGATCGTTTCAAGTTGCCGCTGAAAAGATTTTTTATTGGTGTGTTGTATGTGGTGTGGTGGCTATTTTTACAGCTTAAAAAGCCCCGCAAATTGTAATTGAAGTTAACCGGCACAGATGGAAACGCACTCTGTAACGTTGGCCTGTTGTATTCACTGACTGCCAAAGATGAGAAACGAAGAGAAGGGAGGGGCTCGAAACCTTAGCGGTCTGCTCGCACCGTGAAATGACATCACAGTCCGCTGCATGTCACTTTGAAAAACTGTGTGTGTGTGTGTGTCTAGCCGCATTAACATGGACACTTCTGTCCATGTACTAGCAACCTTTCGGTTGCAAGACAATTGCTCTACCTCCTGAGCTAAGCCAACCCTGCATTTACAAAAGTGGTAAGCGTACGTCTGTATCTCTCTCGCATGGAACCGTAATTTGGGTCTGGACTTATATGATATATGTAGGAATACATTATATTATACATTATCCTGCTTATTACATGGCTCCTTGCCAAAACGAAACAATATCTTCACACGGCGTGTCTTTTTACAATTAGTATTCGTAGTGTTGAATTTGATCTACAGAGAAATAGTCCGCCAAAGACGTTGAAGTCGCTTAGCATCCGGACACGCTCGGGTTGATATGTTACCGGACTACTTGCAGAGCGATAAGAAAGAAGTGAATCAGGCAAAAATATCCAGTTAAAAAGTTAAAAAGTAGCCGCACCCACCCCAAACCAATCGGAATAAGTGTATACATGTTGATTATAGCGGACTACACCACCTATTCTATTCCGCACGGAATTCTTTTCCGATCAGAGAATTGTACTCCGTCTGAGGTGGATATATGACTTTTTTTTATTCCGATTGAGCTGCTCTTCTGATCGGAAGTGTCAATGTGGCTATTTGGCGGAGCTATTGCGTGTGTGAGTGCCTGAACGTCCTCACGCTCTGGCGTCAACGGAAATCAATTAGAGCAACTGAAAACTATCCCGGTAAGAAACTAAAACTGTGATTCTGCAAAAAGTATAAAAGCTATCGAAATTGCGTTAGATATTATTAAAGATACAAGTGTGTCGATTTTATCAACGTTTTGAACAAAGGTTAACGGTTGACGATGAATTGTCAGAGGTTGACGAGGTGTCTTCAATGAAACTAATGAGAGCAGTAGAAAGGAGTCGTGGCATCCGGCGTTACATGAAACGGTGATATTGACGACCCCCTTGATAATAGTTAAGAAAAATATAGAAAATAAAACTGCAATTTTATAATGGAATAAATCAGCTTAAAAGAAAGTGAACGAGCGGAGCGGAGTTAGTTGCATGAAACTGATATTTTTGTGTAGGCTTTCAACTTTAACTTTGAAAATAGGCGTCAGATGTCTGCTTAGGAACAATATCTAGAAGTAAATCCCCTCCCACCCTCCCTCGCTTCGTTCTGCTCCGGTGTTTCCGGAGGTTCGTCGTGAAACAGACGCATTTTAAATGTGGTGGGGGGCATCTGTTTGGGAAAATTTCCGTCACCGCCGACACAAGTCAAGGGGAGACTTTGTCCCGGCCGGAATTGCCAAGGGCTCGTTTATCCCACGAGCGCTTGGACAGCTTGTTAAATTAATCCTGTGGGGACGCTGGAAGCTGGATGAGACATGTGTCGGCATGACCTGGTTGTGTCCTCGCCACGGCTGTGCTGACTCAGACATACACAGGCTCGCACACATACTCACACAAACACACACACACACACACACACACACACACACACACACACACACACAACACACACACACACACACACAACACACACACACACACACACACACACGTGCACGTATGCAGCCAAAACAAACAGCAAGATCTCAAACCCCCATATATCTCCAACTTTGAGTCCATCTTTTCCTTTATGTTAAATTGTATATTTTGGTTCCACAGCTAGATAGCCATCCATCCGATATGTAAGCATTCGCTCTCTGGGGGGAGCGACACGAGGCGCCCTCTCTCCTTCTCTCCCTCATCGTCTCCATTACCAATACTCTTTTTGGGGTTGAAATTTTTATTTATAACGAGTATGAGCAATGGAAGTTGCAGACTTGGAGATGATTCTCTCGCCCTCTGCGCTAACAGCTGGGGCCTGTACTACGAACCTCGATTCGAGGGTTAGCGAGGTATGTTGAGCTCAAAGCTGGGGTTAGCTGGACCACGAAAGTCGATCTCATTTAGCGTCGCTGTATCACCATGGTGACTTATGCTCACAACCAAACCTGGTCGGGAGAAGGTTTTCAGCTTATTCTTCCTTGGAGTTCGGCTACTTAAATCGGTGTGCCCAGCTTAGCCCCTACTCCGACAATGGCGTCACCATTTGTGGGTGTTCCCGTGGACCTCGGCGCACTTACCGTACAGGCGTCTCTCCGCAAACAGGGATTTTCGGGACAGAGCTGCTTCATTGGCATTGTCTGACGATATTCTTTATGAGAAATACAGATTCTCATCAGAGGGTATTCGTTATTTGATCGTCCTTGTTGGACCGTATGTAGGCAATGCAATGCTACACAAAGAAGCCATGCACTTACTGTTGCGCAGTGTGTCTGCTGTGTTTCAAGTTCAAAGGTGGCCCCACATTCAACGTATTTAACCTTGGATAGTCAAGTCCATGCTGTCCATATTCCCTACATAACCGGCTATGTCGGTGACACAATTAGGCCTAGGCATTTATTTCTATTCTACAAATTCATTTTATAGCTGTGAAAATTGTGTTGAAAAATCACCTCCATAGTCCGCCCTGGAAGTCACAGGCCGACAGAGTCTCTCTAAAGAATCAGGAAACCTAGACATTCTTTCCAAAAATTAACACATTTAAAGAATACGTGACCACTTTGCTTTGATAGTTAATATACCTCTGATTGGAGATTGATTGTCGGCGGCTCTCTCCCAAAATAATGTTTTTACCTTCAAACTAAAATGACAAATTAATTTACACTCAATCATTTCACATTTGATTAGGCAAGACAATAATTGATGTCCATTGCCAATACATGAATGCATATACTCATTACAAATGCATTGGGTGTCGAGGCAGTGGGTCAGAGGACATCCCCCCCTTCCACTCCTACCATCATTGGCCCAGCCTTCGTTTATAGGCAAGAGCCAGCTCCTCCGAAGTGGTGAAGGGCGTCTGGAGCGGTCCCCTCCCAGTCTGGGTATAGGACTAATATATTTTACGCATGCATAAATGCCTATCTTGGCTCATGATAGAACAAAGACTGCTAGCTAGTCTCACTTTATTTTTCAGGGAGCATTTTTGTTAGCAACAAACCTAATTGTTTGTACAAATTAATTCATTGCGCACATTAATAGATATAACTACTAAGTTATGTACAGAGCGAGGTCAATATGGAAACGCTTATACCTCACACAATCATAGATATTAAAGGGTTAGAATACACTTTAAAAAAAACAGCTCAAAACCATTTTAAATAATCACAATAGTTAGTTAGACTTGTCACAATATAGGTGTGCAATTATGTGATGTTAGTGGGGCGTTGCTATTGAAAACATCATACTTGCTACTTCACAATTTTACCAATGTATGTCATTCTTTCTCCCTCTCTTGATGTAATAATTGTACGTGTTTTTTGTTTTGTTTTTTCTGTTCTCTCTTATTCCTTTATCCGGTTTCGTGTATTGTTGATTTATTGTATGTTTGTCTTGTTAAATGTGGACCCCACAAGAAAGAGTCGGTGTTGCCAAGTGCAATTGCTAATGGGATCCTAATAAACTACACTAAACCGTGACATATGAGTTTATTTTTCAGAAAATGAATCCCACTGACGGAAACATTTCTGTGACATAAAACAGGCTCTCTCGGAGCTTTATTTCAGAGCGCCATTTCTTTCCTTTTTCTTTTTTTAGTGCTCTGTCTTTTGGGCGGTCTAACCGTGCAGCAGACACACAATGTGTTTAAAGAGACAACAAAGGGATATACACTTAGATTGTTAACCCTGCGGCTCGCCAAGACCCTCACATTGTTTCAAGTATAGAAGATTTCACTTTGCAGCTCCAAGCCTTAAAGCACTCAGGGGTCATCTCGTAAGTATGCCATCCGAGTGTTTCTCTCCCCCTCTCTTTCTGTATGATGCATGGAGATGAAACAGCCGCATCATTCATAAAACATTGAGAATCGCCCCTTCTGTTAAGTCAGAGATACATTATATGGAGGGATCTTTTCAGGGGAACCAAAAAAAGAAGGATAAGAAAGTTATGCCCTCATTCGTCTGGCCTCGTGAAGATCTCCTTTGTCTGTTTCCTGGGATATAGGAAGATTTTTTTTTTCTTTCAGCTTCTGTCAGGCACACTGATCTCAGACCCCTTGCGAGTTAAATAAATCTGTTTTTTTTGCTATTAGATAAATTTAAATCATAAACTGATTCTTTGGTCAAATATATAATAGGTCCAGGGACGGCTGGTATCAATGGGCTAGTGGGGCTAAGCCCTCCCTATCTTTTACAATAAACATGAGAACATTATTAAATTAAAGAAAATATTAAAATATACAAATTACTAAAACTTAGAATTGGTTGATTTTGGTGCAACGGAGAAGCAACCGCACAATTAATCACAAAAACGCAGGGGATACATATACATTATCACATTCTCTCTCGTGTATAACAATTATTATTGATGTATTGGCACTTTTAATCTTGCTGAATTCTAAGGCAAATATTCTACAAGGCTTAATAAATTAAGTAAAAACTTAGTTCACCGGCTCCATTTGTCTTTGTATGGAAATGTTCTCTTTTGTCTGGCTACTATTTGTCAGAATGCACACACAACAGAATGTTTTAGTTTGTAGGTGTGAAAATCACAAAAAAATCTCTGGGGGAAGGATGCCCCCAGACCCCCCTACAGAGGGTTAGTTTTACAAACTTTTAGCCCCCTCTAAAATAAAATTCACCAGCTGCCACTGAATAGGTCTCTCCGTTCTAATATGCATGGTAATAACTTCCTGCTGCAGCCTGTATGGGGGAGCTGCTGCAGCAGAGGGGAATGAAGCCCATTGCAATAGTTTCTATGGCGCTCATGGCGATTAAAGATACATCCATATACACACATATATATATATACATATATATATATATACATATATATATATATATATATATATATATATACATATATATACATATATATATATATATATATATAATATATATATATATATATATATATATATATATATATATATATATATATATATATATATATATATATATAATATATATATATATAATATATATATATATATATATATATATATATATATATATATATTAAAGATCCACACCTAAAGGCGGGGCTCTCAGCCAGGCCTGGGTGTGTGTTCCAGCACTAGGGCTCGGTCCAGTTGGGGGAATGTGACCCACTTTGAGGAAATGATGAAGGAAAATAGAATGTGTGATTACCCCCCCGACTCCGCTCTCTGCCTCTCACGATATCTCTTTCTATCCCCTAAGTCCTCCTCTGCTAATTGTGGCTCCAAACGCGAGGGGCCAAACAAAGAAGGGGACCGCCGTTATGAACACGTGCCGTTTCAACCAGACAGGGGCCGGCCACCATGTGTTTGTACTCTATTCCTGTGTACTAATACTTTAAGAAGCAGTCAGAATGTGAAGATCCTGCGGTTTGAATTGGACGCAAACATGCAGGCGCAGGTTTATGCCTATATATCTAGGGCTGTGTTAAATGGGAAAAAAAGACTCAGTGGAACAGAAGAAAGAAAAACACACTTAATTTCCCCCGACGCTACTGCGAAAAAAATTAGACCTGCCAAATGTGTCACAGGCATCATCCTAGTCTTCGCCTTTCCTGCCTCCGTCTGAAGTGTTAGTTGCTAATTTATGTTGGATATATATCGCCTTCTTTTTCAGTCGCGCTCAGATTTTCGTTCCACGCTTTGCTGGAAAATAAATTCCCTTTGAGAACAAAACAGTCCTCAGAGGAAACCCAAGCCAGGCTCTCTCTACCACACGGTGAACAGAAACCTTTGTCCTTGTGGCCACCTCCATCCGTCTCTCTCCTCCGTGAACGCTCCGTCTGAGCGCCAATACCTCCTCATCCACAACACCAACGCAACAAGCGCACCAGGTGTTCCCATCAGCCGCCACGGGGGTAGCAACCGATAAGATACAGGTAGAAAACTGCATCCATTATTTTTGTTGCCATAAAAAGGCTATGTTTGAATCCCTGCAGAACGAGTTGAATTGTAGCTTGTATGACAAACTTCAGCTCTGATTGTGCTCTTACAGAGAATACAGTGAAGTGCTACAACTATCACTCTTTATCCACTGTATTCTATTCATTATATAAGCTCAACAGGATCTCATGCTCTAGATAATTCTAATAACATGGGCTTCACATGTATGAATTGCACACGCGCAGGTTAGAACACACACACGCACACACCACGGTGACACTTGCCCAGGTAAGATGTTATGTTTTTCAACATAACGGCTCTGCCATCAACACAAGCGCAGGTAAGAACACACATGCACAAGCACACACCGCAGTGACACTCACCCGGGTAAGACCAGGGCTTGAAAACGGAATTATTTTTCAATCGTTCCATATTTAACGTTTTCCTTCTTGCGTTCCGCCACCAACATATCGTTCCTGAACCGGTTCGGAACCTAAAATAACGTTCATTCTTAACGTTCCGGCAGTGTTATTGGGCCTAGTCTATTTTTGTGGTCGATATAGGGTGACCAGATGTCCCGCTTTGTGCGGGACAGTCCCGCATTTCTATTACTTTGTACACGTCTCGCAAATTGAGACGTTGTCCCGTATTGTTATTGACAGTCGGACACGATTTTTGAAATGCGTGTTTTATAATCTGGCATTCATCAAATAGCTGTGTGTAGACAGCAGTGAGGGCTGTCATCAGGGAGCGGGCGGGCTGTTTGATCATGTCATGACATCCTAGGCAATCGCCTTTGTCAAAACATGTTTCCAAATAGAACGGACAAGGGGGGGAATGGGGGATTATCTGTTATTGTGGACTCTTTCCCCCACTGAAGGTCGCAGCCCCCCCCCTCGCCTAGAGCGTGATTTCACGTAGAACTGGGCCTGCCCACATCTGGTGAATTGGGATCTGGTCACCCTAGGTAAATACCTTACAATAGACCAAGTTTTTGGTATTTGCCCTTAATGTACACAGTCTAAATGCCCAGAAATCATAAATCACAGGCAGCATCCAAAAAGAATTGCGATATCCATCTCACATACCAGGCAGACTGCTGCTGACTGTAGCCTGTATTCTATGATAAATATCATTTTGTATCAAAATCATTTCTGGATAAGTGGGCTAGAAACTCCTTACCCGGTTGTAAGTTGTATCCATATTCCATGGAGATCTTCAGATATAGAGGCTCGCTTAATCATTTCTAACCCCGCCATAAGCGAATATGTTGTATTTTCTATGTTGCTGACAAATACCCAAGTCTCTCCAACAACTTCCAATTTAACTCTACAGTTCATTGTGCAAACATTGAACATTCTGACTTTGAAACGACATACGGCCTGGGCAGGCACAATATATTATCTTCACAGGCCTACATTACAAACATATTTCCAAATCAATTTCACTGTGCGAGTAAGGCCTAGTCTACATTACAACAGCAAGACAAAATATACCCATTTGGACCCAAGGTCCATTAATTCGTTTTTTCAGCCACAATCAAATTATAATTATAATCAAAATTATGACTAGAACACATTGGTTGGCCTATCTAAAACTCAGTGTGCTGTTCAGTCACATTTTTAAAGCACAACAGTGGAACAAACTCTGAGCGCAATAGGCTGCTCAGTCACATTTGTTTGAAAAAGCAAGTTAACAATAATCACCTGGGGCAGTGATAGAAATAACAATTAGGCTACCTGGCCTTCAATAATAATAAAATAAATAATAAGGCTACCTGCGTAGGCCTACAATATTAATAAATAAAAAAATAGGCCTATGGATGAGCCAAAAGTGAGCCAGTGCCGTCACATTCGTTTTCAAAGCACAACAGTAGAACAAATAAAATGACCTGGATATAATGCAATACAAATAAAATAAGTTTAAATTGTGCTCATGTCTAGCCTATTTGGGAGCAGTAATGGATAGGAACATGCGCAATATAAGCTATAGGCTGCTACAGTCCATATAGTTTATTCAGACGTACAACAGAATGTCCTCAAGCACCTTTTCGTTCAATTTTGATCTTAACGGGGAAAGAATAAATTTCAAACTTGAAAATGGCCATTCCACACTGACTTGCGTGACAGGGAGAGCGATGACACTCATAGCGAGCTTGTACAAGTCTGGGTTGGATACAGCATGCATAGCCCTACTGAAACAGATCTTCAGTATGCCTTAGACAGGCTTCTTTGGAGTATGTGTCCAAGAGTGACACGATGGAGACGTGGGGGTGCCGCTGTGTTGTGCTGGTGTCTCTCTCTTTTTCCATCAAAAGGTGCTCGATTTCGTCGTCGGATGATGTCTGAGGCTGAGTAGGGGAGGCTGTTGTGCACGCAGCTGTGTCGCTGCTGGCTGCATTGCGTGGTTCTAGGTTCTGTATTGCTTCCCATGTACGGTGCAGGTGTATTTTCGCCTTCTCGGTTTGACATTCCGTCAAAAATAATCATATCTGGGATTGAGGAATAAAACAGCTACAGATGTGTCATTGTCAAATAGTGTGCTCTGCCATGCTATGAGGCACTGGGCTACCTTCTGTGTTGTAATGGCACTAGTTTATGTGCAGTGGGGAGCGCGCAGGTATACATTTAGGTCATATGTATGAGTGTGTGGAATGGGGGGGGGAGTTCGGAAAGTGACGGCGAGTGGAAGGTGCTCTCGCTTGATGCTCTCACATGTTAAATAATAACGCGTTAATAAACCTTTGGAATTACGCTCGGTAATTCTACACCTTCCTCACAGAGGGGCTTGCTACTTTTTCTGTGTCCAGTGAACGTTTGAGCCATACGCCGTAGAACACACCCGCGGTCAGCTGATCAGATTGGAGACTTTTAGTGGCGATTTTCACGGGTTTGAGTGCATTTACTGTGTTGGGAACATATTCCCATTCAGAGTCACTTAGATGTAGCGCGGGGATAGTTGGAGCCATGTCTTCACAAAAGGTCTTCAGCTCGAGCAGCCGCTCGAGCATATCATGAGTGGATTGCCAGCAAGTTGCACCATCCACAATTGCCCTCGTGTCCCATTCTCTTGAGAACACGTACCACGTTCTGCGTGCGTAATCGTTTTGCTACATGTCATGCCTTTACCATGATATTGGACGGCCAACTGTAAAGTATGCGCCACAAATATTACACTACGCAACACATGACCGGGCCACACAAAGTCGAGTTGAAGCGTTAGCTCCTCCTGGTTCCCCACATCCTCCCCGGCCTTTTCCACATCCTCCCCGGTCTTCTCTGTCTCCTCGCCGGTGGCATCTTCGTTGCTCTCGCCCCTCTCTTGGATGTTTGACAGTAAGGTCACGGCTTTGAGCATATTTGCCCCGTTATAGGAAGTGACTGAGTACACCTGTTTCAAGCTAATGTTATATTGACGCAAAACGTCCATCACCACAGTTGAGATGTACTCGGATGTGTGCCGTTCTGTCAAATCTCTCAGTGCCAGGGTTCGCAACACAACGCCCTTTCCGTCGGAGTACTGCACGTTGATACCCAGCACAGAGCGGTCTCTACATGTTGCAGAATCTATTTTAAGCATCAGAAGCCTCCCACTTAGTTCATTCGCAAGCTTTTCCTTTTCACCCTGAGCAATCCCTGACACCCTATCGTGCATGTTAGATGAATTGATTGTAACACTTTTTCCCATAGCGTTCTGTATTGGGTCAATTATTTTTCTGAATCCTGAATCTTCCATCAATGAAAAGGGTCTGCCATTAACAGTGACTAGCTCTACGCACGCCTCTTTGAGGGTATCAGGAGTCAATGTGACTTGGAACTGTTTGGGCTTTTTTCACTATGAGAGAGTCCAAAGTCATTTTGCCTATCCGCTGCAGTGCTGACCTCTTGTTTTGGTTTTCTTGGTCTTGGAATGACTTCTCGAACAGATCTGGATGTCGTCTTTGAATATGTCTCTGCAGGTTGTCGCCGTGATCCCCAATCATTTCTGCCCCACAGCCCTCGACTTGGCAGGTAGATTTGTTGGACGCTGCATTAAAGAGAAATGTTTTCTCATCGGGTTCTCCTGGTTCCGTCCGATCTATACAACACGTAAAAGCCCAAATAAATTACAGTATTCAATCCGTAACAACCAAACGACATAGCCAGCTAACATTATCTGTAGTCCTATTCCTAGTTTGCTAGCTAACGTTGGCTAGTTAGCCAACGGTAGCTAGTGTTAGCCTCAACATTTGTTTTTCATAGCTAGAAAATGTCTAATAGCAAGCTACATAGTGCAAAATCTGTAACCTTGTAGTGAGCTGCTAACGAGTTGGTAAGCTAACGTTATTATAGTGGACTCGGTTAATTTAGCTCACGTTACCTTTGTCGAAGATAGAGCTCAGTGCAACTGTTGCTCCCAAATCGCCTCTCGTCAGGGTGGTGATGGGAATTGACCCTTCGCTAAGCCCCGCCCCCCTTAGTTACTGTTGCTATGTCTGTCAAGCTTTCGCTCCTAGCAAAAGAAATATGGCGTTTTCAATGATACCATCAACACAATTTCCAAAGGAAATCACCTCACATTTTTGGAAAAACGGTTCTGATATATCAGAGAGAAGCCGACAGAAGGGTCTGCAGTATGCGTTTGAGGGATATATCCACAATATCGTCTGCTGGCGGACGATATACACCGGTTGTATTTGTTTACAGCGCGCCAGGATATTGTTCCCATATAGTGGGATTGATTTATACCCTGGAGCTCATAAACAGACAGCAAGAAAGCCCAACGAAGTCCTGCACAAGTGTGCCACAACAATGGCATAAACCGAGGAGTAATAAAATAAAAGCTGTGCCCATATCATCCATAGTCGTCGCAAAAGCCAGACGTGACCGCAAACGGAGATCTATTGATTGCCACTACACAGGGAGCAGGTAAACTTAGGCTACATGTATTAAGGATATTATTTAGGTTTGATTGGTTGTGAGTCTCACTTTTTTGTTACTATGATAATACAGATGATGGCGCTCTTATAACATCTGTTTCTTTTATTAATCTTTCCGTGATTCAGCTGTTGATGTGGTCTTCCACACTGCTTTATCCACGTGTTGCACCTCTCTTCTTGGGTCTTGGGCTTGGAGAAGGGGAAAAATTGGCCACCACCTTCGACACTTTGAGAGTATCGGGTGTCGGATTTACAGGTCCCGTATGCGCACCCGCACCGCTTCGGCATATTAGCATCTGCTCTGAAAGCTTGACAGACCTCTCGGTTGCTACACACGGTTGCTAACGTAGGATTGGTCAGTGGCTGTTTAGGGGAGGGGCTTAGCGAAGGGTTAATTTGCGACAACTGAGATTAGCGTGCGGCGAAGTGAACGCGGCAACTGGAAATATATATATTTTTTCATGAAATAGGCTATGTTTTTGTGAAATTTTATAGGCTATATAGAGAACGAAAAAAAAACCTTATCAAACTGTTTTGGGGGTTTCAGAATAATGTTTCTGTTCCGGAACAGTTGATGACCATTTGGTTTTTTGTTTCCGTTTCCGTTCCTCGTAAAATTCTGTTTGTTTTCGTTTTCGTTCCTTGAACCAGTTCGGAGCCCTGGGTAAGACGTTATGTTATTAAACATAACTGCTCTGCCATCGACACACACTCCCAGGTAAGAACACACACGCACACACTGCAGCGACACACTCGCCCAGGTAAGACGTTATGTCTTTAAACATAATGGCTCTGTCGCCGCCAAACTCTCCCAGGTAACACGTTCTGTCTATATACTGTAGAAATTGCAATAAAATAAGGGAAGAGACAATTTCTCACCTCGACAAGCAATGGCCGGTCGTTCATTTTATCATATAAAACCGTTAAATTCAAACATCAGACAGACCGCCATATCAACACATAAGTCACGTGATCGTAAACAGACAGTATGGTGAATTATGCCTGTAGTGTCCACCACAAGACTACACTTTGTTGCTCAAAATTAATATTGCTCTCCTTTTTGAGCCACCCCAAATGTCTTGCGATATTGATACCCCCCCCCCCCCCCCCTGCAGACTGCAGTTGTTTTATTTTCTTATGTTTTGTGTGTATATTATGTGTGACTATAGGCTACTGCTGTCTGTCTTGGACAGGACACTGGAAGAGATGTTTAATCTCAATGATAGTTATTATTTTATACTAACCAATAGTTAGTATAATAACAGAACAGTAAAAACTATTTAATATTTGATTTGCATGCATTATATAATACAATTTCCATTAAACAATTGTCCCTGTTAACATAAATTGATATTTTCAATCAAAAGCTTACACACTAGCTGCTTTCAGACACGCGTATACGTCCTGATATGCTCCTGATGGGCCGTATGCGTTAACAACATATCCTGACATTTGTATCCTGAAAATCTCCTGAATCATACTACCCCTGAGGTCGTATTTTCTCCATAGAATATCTAAATTACCTTACATGTGAATGAGTAGAAAAGTCATTATTTCTCGGTGGGCGTGTTGATGACGCTTTTGCGTGTCATTGAGTGGCCCCCTAAATGATAATCAGCCTGTTGCCTTTTGTTTGCTGAATGGTTAAAAAAGATTTAAATGTTGGCATTGCTTTTAAGAGTCATTTGTGGTGAACGAATGTTATATGTTGTAAAATGATAGGCAAAATGTTATTATATTATGCGCTCATAAATTTGTTACATTATCGACTGGGGTTTCCACATTATTGACATGGGTTTAATTACTAGATGTTGAGCGCGTGCAACACGCGGGCAAAAACTCTAGTTATTATAAAGAGGTCTAGACTTTGCCTAAGCCTAGCCCGGCCTTCTCCAGATTTTACTCCCTCGGTTTTTGCAAAAGAATTTGCCGGGCATGCCAAGCTGCTACCGAACCGGCTTGGCAGTGTAAAAAGGCCTATGCATCATCCTGCCCGACAATATGGAAAGGATCTAGAACAAGCTCTCCTAATTGGGTCAGCAATAGCCATGTGTCAATGCCCAGCCTCTGCGTATGAATGATAATGAATGAATGGAAGGCTTCATTATTTTATTTTACACCAAAGATTCTAGACTAGAGAATGCACGCCATTCAATGAAACCTTATGCGGAATCAGATAGTCTGCCCCCTTTGCTGCACAAAGAGATGTTTCAGAAATCAGCACATTAAGATAAATGTAGTTGTCACACAAGCTATTTTAGACTTTTGTAAAATGGAATTAATTCAGGGGGGAATGCCGTGAAAAAATATACGCACAGTGCGTTCAGGATTAGGATTGTTAAAGCTTATGTCGGGGCCTAGGCCTTATCAATTGTGTTTTAATATTTGTAGCATTCATATTATTGTAGTATATTCCTTTCATAGGATACTCTGCTGTTGGCCTTGATGGGAAGATATTTGAGCCCTTTTTAACCCTATTTTTCTGCAACATTCCTGTGTCTCCCCCAACTACAGAGTTTCGGAAAACATTCCAAAGGCATTTACGTAGTTTGCAGATCCTTTGTGAGAATGATCGTACGAGCTTGGATCCATCGGTATCAGGAAACGGGGCCCAAACCTAGATAGATGGTAAATAAACAAAGCTTCTTTGTGATATCATTCACTTTAAATTATTTTCTAACATTGTTATTAAAGGGAAAAGGGAATATGCCAATCACTAAAAAACATTTTACATTCAAAAGCTTCAGACTGAGATTTCTTCTATATTTAAATCGAGACAAGGTGTCTATCAAATCGTTTGCGCAAATATTTATGGACAGATGTAATATCGGTGTACAGTGTTCGGTGGGGTCACCGCTGGCTTTAAGAACCAACAACAAAGGTGAAAAAAAGGAGGAAAAGCATTCCACACTCTCATCTGCCACTCTGAACCCAAACTGTCGAGTTAGGAGAACTCAGTTTTAATTTCCTTTTTCTAAAGTCTTGTTTGCTCGCTCCCACCATGGATGCAGCGGCTAAAAGGTTGCGTTGGGCTGTCAGGGCATCAAGGCGCCAGTGAGTAATGATGGTGATCAAACGGAGAATGATGTTCTGTCACAACGCGTCCCACCCACTGCCCTCTTCGCCGGGGCCCCTCCTAGAGAGCGTCTCCTAAAGGTGCACCGGGCAAAGCGCAGCGCAGCGGGGCCTTGTGGGTAATGTCTCCCAGGAAGTGATTCATTGGTCTTCGTTACCGCAGTCGGTGTGTTGCCTAATGCTGCATAATACGTCCTAAGAAACCCTCACTCAGACTGTGTGAGGGGCCGGACGCGCCCCACTGTGTTTTAGGGTTGAAGACGAGGAGGAATATTAGTATTAAATGTGCTGGCTTGCTATTCTATCCGGTAGTATATTGTTTGGCATTTAATATGGGATTTGAAGGTTGGGCAGAAAAAAAGTTTAATTCTGCATCTGTTTTGGGTATCAGAAGTTATCCCAGAAGGGAAACATAATTGAACCCTTTTTCATTCAGCACATTTAAAATGTCAAGGGACCACTGACGAAACGGGCATATTAATGAATATAAATATGAATAAAGAATTCACTATTCTGGTAAGGTAACTCGGCTGTTTTATTCCGCATCAGCTTCTCTCGCTCTTCATTTTCATTTTTTCTTTGTGTGTCATTTTTGCTTTACTGCTGATTTAGAAGTTTGGAAACTTAGTGGTTTGCACCTCAGCCTGAGCAGGAGCAGAGAGCGGGAGATGGAGCGCGGGGGAGCAGGGGAGCGCTCCGAGAACGTGGGGGGGATCGATACGGTGCGCCGATGGAGAGGGAAGGGTGGTCTCGACCACTCCACTCTGTGTTGACATTTTCACTGAACTTCTCTTCTTCTCCCAGCCTCACACCGGTAAATAACAAGTGAATAACAAGACGTGTGGATGAAGAGGGAAATAAACAGAAAAAAGTTCACGATATAAGGAAGTGTCTCGGGAGAGGGCCAATTAAAGGGTTCTGAAGAAGCTCTTTATAGACTTCACAACTCTTTAACTCTGGGTTGTTCTATAAATTCTGTTTTGCTGTCCACTCCAAGTATGATCCTGGCGTACACACACACTAAAGAGCTGGTTCAAGGAAGTTCAAACTATGTGGTTACTATTCATAATAACGCAGAACAAATAGGCCTCCATTTAAAATAAAATCCATTTGAATGGAGATTTCTTCTTCACGTGATTTATAACCACACAATCGGCCCCTTGGTGTCGGGGAACACTCCAAACAATTGTGTATGATTTAAAGTTCAAGACGCATAGTGAGCATGTGATTATATGTTTGGTTGAAGTTGGTGCGCCAGTGGAAGCGGGGAAAAATACAAGGTGGTATTCTGAGCACCAATTACCCATGTGTGCTCGAGAACGCTGACCTTTCCGTTTCCGGGCTCCATGTCGGCAGCCCGCTTTCCGCGACAACCGCCCACGAATAAACGGTTTATTAAGTGTTATTTTTCTTCCCTATGCCTCAAAGGTTAGCGGGGGTGTGCCTTATTGGTGATGCACACAGAGACAGCAGAATACTTTTAAAATGAAATAAGATTTATACCAGACAACAACATCCAGCGAAATAGGGATTTTAACATTGCGATTTCCCAATCGCAATGACTGCCTCCGTTTCAAAAGTATAGGAGCATAGAGATGTTGTGATAGTAATAATGCTATGGTCATTGTTGAGTTATTAATCATAATTTTCCTTCCCTTATGGGATGACCTTGTGTTTGACTACGACAGAGTATTAGGGCCACACACAGAATTATTTTTTTTGCCGTGAAGAGATTCAAAAGTCAAGGATCGAGTCAAGGATCTTTAAAGTCAACATGTCGACATTAAACTCGAAACATCATATCGACTTTTATCTCGACGTGTCCATTTTCCATTCCTCTGTCAGCACGCAGACGCTCCGGGCATCCTCCTAAGCGTGCAGCAGATGACACGAAGTAGTTGGCAATAACCCTGGGGTCATTGTTTGTGGTGTAGGCCTCCATCCAGACAATATAGTGACTAAAACCGTCAATGCAACCACTGATGGCAATGCCGTATGGCTTTAGTTTATCGTACCCATCCATATGCCAGAGTGCATTCAGACCTTTGCTGTGATATTGCCTGCGCCTCAGACGCCGGGCACGCCTTTGCTCCACACCCTCAGGATCAAGCAACTTGATCAATTGTCTTACTGTATTTTGCGACACAACATAACCTTTATGTATTGCACGGAGGTGCAACCATCTGTTTCCTTGCATATGACATTTCCAGCCAGTTCAGTTTGCAAAAACGCGGCCACTTCTTCCAGGTTTGTATGATTCCTCCTCCTGAACAGACAAAGTTTTCCACACAACCTTTTCAGCGTCCTTACACTAATCACCACACTGTGGTTCTACGCTAAAACAGCGAGGATCTCTTTATTGTTAAACCCGATTCTGAAATAAAATTTAAACTAATTATCTACACAAGCCATTGGATTCCCTGCAGGCCCTGTGGAGCGGTTGCTATCTCTCCCAACTAATTTCAACTGTATTCTCGTCATTTCGAGTTTAATGTCGAGATTAAAGACGACATAATATTTCAATTTTATTCTCGACATTTCGAGTTTAATCTCGACATGTCGAGATTAAAGTCGACGTGACATTTCAACTTTATTTTCGACATTTCGTGTTTAGTGTCGACATGTTGACTTTAAAGTCGACGTGTCGTCTTAAATCTCGTCATGGCAAAAATATTTTTTTCTTCATGTGTGGCCCTAATACTCTGTTGTAGTTTGACACTTCCACAGGGTTTCTCATGCGAGACGTGGAAAAATAATGTTTTTATTAGCCTAGGTAACGGTATATTTACTTTTGAATGTTTAGGATTGTATATTATAACAACTCTCTCGAAGCACAAACAGCAACTCCTTCGAAAAATCCCATTATGAAGCACCCTGTTCTCGATCCTGGTTTCCTTATACTGTATTCAAACTGTGAATTGATAGCAGCGTGAATTACATTGGTGTCTAATTTGAATGTCACAAAGACATCTCAGAAACATAAATGCTAATAAGCAGTATATTATTCGTACTACATTAGCAAGTGCCTTGATATGCTACTGCAAAACTCACGGTTTAAATAAAGCTCTAAGCATGACCAGCAGGAATAAAATCAATGGAATTCTTCATGTCTCATATATGCTAATAAAACCAAAAAATAAACAATAAATAAAATTCATCCGTACACATAGCAGGTTTGTAGAAGGAGACTTCTGACATCCTACTAGAGTACCCCATTACTGTTTTGGCATGTATGTTGGCGTAGGCTACAGCAAAACTAAGGAATAGGCTAGGTGCATACGGTTTCTACTTCCGTATTCCGGTGTGGGTTTGTACGCTTCCGGTCTCGCTGCGCTAGTGATTGAGAAAGCAGCTACACTATGGCTTTATTTTATTCAAGATGCTTGCAGGATTTGCCTTCAATCTCGATAAGTTACGTTCATCGAC
Organism: Melanogrammus aeglefinus; assembly: GCA_900291075.1. NCBI lineage: Eukaryota > Metazoa > Chordata > Actinopteri > Gadiformes > Gadidae > Melanogrammus > Melanogrammus aeglefinus. The sequence continues at coordinate 58,228 of OLKM01002548.1, forward strand.
TGGTCCAGACGGGGAGCTCTGCCCCCAGAAGCAAGAGGGAGAAGGGATTTAAGATGTATCTGTCAAGTTACATGGACAATTATGAAGGTAAGTTGAAACAACAACACTACGGTAGACATGCTCATCGACTAGCTAGCTGTAGTTATTTACCATTTAGCAGGGTCCTCGTTTGTCTGTACAGTGTTTGAAATGTGTACGATTACTGTTTAGTAACATAAATTATGTCTAATAACATGAATTATTACTACAGTTTCAAAGAGATCTAGCAGGGAGAGTCAGTGTGAGGGCAATCTTTCATAGGTCCTACAGGAAGAGTGAAAAGCCACACAACCTCAGAGTAGGGAGAAACAAAACATGTATAACCTAATGGTTCAAGTTTTGGGTTGTTAATGTGGCTCGAGCTGGTGATGTGGATGCAGAATAGAAAATTAGATAACTCTGGAGTACCATAGAGAACAGGGGTTTTCACAACTACTGTTACACTTTTAACTGGTCTTGTAATGGTCCTGGACAGTGTGTATTTTTCTGTATGGGACCTGCAAGCACAAACAGTTTGGCCTTCCCTGTTTAAGCCTATCCATGGTGAGGTACATGAGTCAGTGTGAGGTATAGATCTGATGGTGTACCCTGAATCTAGGCTTGTTCTTGTTCAATGTTGTTCTTACATTGTTACACTTCTATGATGCCTGAAAGCCAATTAAGAGATAAGTGACACCGGCTTATTTGTGTGGATGCCAAGTCGCAGTATTTGAAACTGAGCAGAACTAGATGGTTAACCTCTCTCAGTTCAGTTAGTTTAATAAACCAGAATGGTTGCACTTTTTCCATCCCCACTATTGCTTGAACCTGCTGTGACCTTTCTCATATTTGCTGTTCTTTTATAGGAGTGACATAATGACTTCAATGTGACATGTAAATAATTGTGTTTTCTTTTATAGATAACTTTTGAAAACAGCTCGCCTGTTACAATTGCTGCTGCTGAATGCATGCGTGTTGCTGGAAAAGTCCTGTGCAATCACAATGTTGGACTTCTTTTTCAAACAGCACATTACTCAACCCTGAGACTAAAGGCAGTTCCCCCCACCCTTAGCTGCACAGAAACAGAGCAGATGATGGCATAAGCCACGGACTATGGTAAGCATTTAACATCAAAGTGATAATATTATTTATTATTAATACTATTGTTATTGTCTTTTATAGGGTGTGAAACCAGGCAGTGAGTGACATGGTCGTCATTTCTACAAAACTAAAACCTAGGCAGTACACAGGTGCTGATGGTGTAAGTAGTAGTATATCCTGGGTAACGTCTTGTTTCCCCACAATGTTGTCAATATTTCAATGTTATACTTGCTTGATTAAATTTTGCCTTCTCAATGTATATCTTTGTAGCTTGTAATTTTTTATCCTCCATATAATCGACCAAATCTTTCTCATCCATTATTGTTCTAATCTTTACGTGCTTGTGGGTGATACGAGATGTCAATGATTGTGTTTGCTTATTTCTCACCTGTAGTATTTCCTTATTAAATAATATATTTTCTTATGTTATTTCCAGTGTGTTTTAATTTATGTTTTAAGTCAGTAAAACCCAAAATGTAGCGTAAAGACCACAATGACAATTTTTTAAGGGTCAAGACACATCTTTAATTTACTGTTGACTTGCCCACGCCTTTGCTAGCGGCTCATTCTGGTAATTGACCAGGAAGCAGGCCATCAGAGAGGTATTTTCCTTATCATAGAGATTGTTTCTCTTAATCCTCCTTATGCACCTCTCCACATGTACTCTTAGACGTGCAATTGACTGCGTCTGCCTGACATCCTCTCTACTCATTTGCTTTTTGTGAGAGAGAAAGCCAGGTCGGTACACCTTACACCCAACAAGGTTGTCAACCAAGAAGCCTTTGTCCACCATGATTGCCATGTCTGGCTGCAGCAGCTTTGCAATTCTAGAACGCTTGAAGATTTCCCGATCACTCATGGATTCCGCATATAGCCCTGACACAAATGTAATGGCACCATGGGGAGCCATGCCAATCATTGCCTTGAACGTTGTATGTGACTTGTAGCTTGAAAACACTTGACTCTGCAGGAGTCTGCAGAAGAGAAGAGGGCGTTTGGCAGGAGATCTCCGTGCAATCAAGCACCACCTGTGTCAGCAAATACAGAAAAATCAGGTGGTAGGTGGGCTCTGACAACTTTAGGTGGGATCCACAGACGCTGACTTCCCAGCAGAAAGTACAGGAAGTGTGTCCAAGTGGACACAATCCGACTGGCAGTGCTGCGGTGGATACTGAACCTCTATGCAAGGTCTCTGAGAAGTAAACCCGCTGATAGGTGCATCAGGAAGAGCAGAAGCTCGTCAATAGGTGAAAGTTTCTGTTGAAAAAAGTAAAAAAAGTTTTTGTAACCTTGCAGACTAACATTTTAATTACTTATTGTTATTATTAGAGTTTAATCAGAAGACATGATTCCAAAGGGATCTGTGGAGCATTATACTTTAATTAGTTAAACCCCAATCATTGGTAATTATGAAACACACACAGAAGGTGCCATTAGTTTAGGTGCCATAAACTTTCATTATGAATGAGTGCAAATGATGCATGATTATTAACCTTCATTCAGAAGAACCCCTTTGCACGTATTATTTAACTCAAAATGTAAAAGGTTGATTGTTATAGAATTACAATTTTAGTGTTACATAGGCTACAACTTTTCTAGCCTATATACCGTTGTTGGGTGAGAGACTGTGTTGCTGCTGCTGGCAGATGCCGTCGTTTTGGCACTGGTAATCCTCATCATCTTGCTGTTCACGGCAGGCTCCACCAATCTCCAAAATGCCATGAAATGCGAGTGGGACGCAAACCTGGTGTAGAAGCGAATGCCCGCGTCCGATCCTACCAGACGCTCTATCCCAAAAAGCTGTATAGCTGTAGCACCTCGACCTGGTGTTTGCAAACTCCCTTATTTGAAGACGCAAGGCTTCGTTCTCCTCAGTCAACACACTTCCTCTCACCCCTGTTTCTGGAATCACACAGTATTCATGATCAGGTGCTACTGTCACAACTTCCATCTCAGAGTCAGATCCTGAATCTGGGATATCATTTTCTGGCCGCGGACGCCAGATCCCAAACACAGGGGTGGGTACAGGTTGTTTAATATCCATTCATTCAAAGAGAACAGGAAACGTTCCCTTTTTGTAACCTTCGCAAATCCACACTAGCAGTCACAATAATATCTCTGTTGCATTTAAAATGCTCTACCACAGACCCGGGTGTTTTTGGTAGGGTTGAAGTCATCTCTCCGGATCGTTCCCAGCCCTCAGCGCGGAGTCAGCAGGGAATGAATGGAAGCTATAATTTCCCTTATTGGATATTAGAGACGAGTATGGGCACTGTGGCACACAACAACGTAGCGCTGAATTTGTCACCTTTTGATAGGCAATTCGCCATTCTTTCACTCAAAACATACTCATACTACTCTTCAAAACAAACTTGCCGGGGTATTGCCGCTCTAGCTGTCAAACGCTGGACCGGAAGCGTACCAACCCACACCGGAATACGGAGGTAGAAACCGTTGGAGACTCCTGCACCTAGCCTAAAGAAGTGGGAAACAGGAATGTGTCTCCACAAAATGACTGGAAATCAATCCAAGGCTCATAATTATCTTTATGCCATGTACTAAAAAAAATTAAGTTTTCTCTTTTCAAAACGCCACCTCAAGCGTTTTATTAGCTGTGTTATGTTATTATTTTTTGCTGGAGAAGCAGGGGTGGGCAGCTGAAAGGAGTCGTAGTGAAACAAATGTTGTTTCGGCCCGGCATTCGCGAGGGCCTAGTACACAGCTCCGTTAACTTCTCGTGTCCAAGGTTTTTCCTTTTACTTAACATGAATGACGTTGATGGTTTTAAGGCACTGTGGTGACTTTTTATCACTAAAAGTGTTTTGGTGAGGGGGGGTCGGCGTTGCTCGGTGTGGGGGGGCAGATTGACTCCGGGGCTGCAACAGATTGACTCGGTTCCAATGCGCATGCGCGACACGGCAGGCGCCTACAGATGACGTATCGAAGCATACACCGGTAAGTAGGTTGACGATGAAATTAAACATACATATGTATGAAACATGACCGTTTTGGATAAGATTTAAACTGAAATACTCATTTAATGTTTAAAGTATTCATTAAAATAAATATTTTAATTAACAGGTTTTAAAACCGGTGTTAAACCTTGCTAAACTATAAATTTGTATAAAATAAAATGTAATTTAACCTACAATAATGAGGAGATAACTACTCAGACCTACACGTAAAACACTCATAGTAAACCTTCCAGAACGAGAAATAAATCGATCTATCCAATGGAGCCCACTGCTAAGCATAAACTATCGCGATATTTGCGTAACGTAGCGGCGGTATCTATGGTGACTGACGTCACGTTCTCTTAGAACGTATCTGTAGGCGCCCGAGTGAGCGCATGCGACATAGGAACGCCGTCATCTCCATCTGGCACGGGCCGAGTCAATCTGACACCCACACCGGCCTTGACTCTGGTACTTCCTTTCGGGGCTGAGGTACGGGGTGGAGTGATTAATACAAGAATATTTCTGCAGCCAGTACATCAAGAAATTGGCCGTGGGAAAGCCTCCCGAGATGCGGAAAGCATAATCTCTCCTTTATGTTGCCCTGCGCCATTTGAGCAGTTTACATAGGAATGAAAGGGTGTCTATTGTAATCTGGTGTCCATTTTATAATATGTCCATGGTTATACCCATAGATATATATAGAACACTAGATACGTCACGGCAATGTTCCGGTCATCTTGAATGGATATCAACCGCTGCCTAGTGACATTACACAATTTAAAATATTCATACAAACATGTACTAATTTTGAGAGTGATGGCTCAGTGGATGATAACTACATAGTTGATATACATGTTTGATTTATAGTGGTAGGAAGATTTTTTCCCTCCTGTATACAACACACTTTTAGAGACATACAATCCTAATCTTGCACTGATTATATCTACTATTAGCAATGTTTCTGCAGGGCTCAGATGAACATTAATTTCTCAAAAGTAAAATATCTTATCCATTTACTCTCGACACAACCCCAACACTGCATCACACTGGAGGATTAGAATCAGCATACACTCACAGTCTGAGATACTACTGGAACTATTGATTAAATTATTTCAGACCATTCAAAATACATAATTAAACATGGAAAAGTACAAAAACAAAGAAAAGCACAATAACAATATTTTAATAATTAACTTCTTGTGTTCCTCATGCTTTTTATATTATATATATATATATATATATATATATATATATAATATATATATATATATATAATTTTTTATATATAATTATAATAATATATATATACAATGTTCTTTATTTATGACACTATATTTGATATTTACAATCCATACATATACAACTTAAAAATACTATATATTTATAAATTTATATATTTTATACAATCCATATATCTACATATATATACACATGTCTATTTTTATAATTTGTTGTACTATATTTACACTTTATATATAATTTTTAGTGATTTATAATCCTAATGTAGTTTGGTACAGTATGTTTAAGCAATATATCACGACAGGCCGTGGTATATGCTCAATTATACCGACAGGCCTTAAGGGGCGTTGTTCTGCCCGACGCGAATGCGTTGAGGGACGAGCAACTCCTTGGAGGGGTTTTTTTTTTTTTTTAAAAAAATGGAAAGGGCAAATAAATTTAAAACCACGGACTGGAGTGATATATTGCTTTTATAAAACGGTTTACCAATAACGGCAATATGAAAGAGGAATAGCGCCGAATCAATTTCAGGTACAAAAAAAAGAAAAATCACAAATTAGGCCTACTAACTGATAATATGTTCCTCATTATGAAAAAAATAGTCGCCTCCTTTTCCCGGGAACGTTAGCTCTGCATGTCTCTTTCTCTGCACTTTTTCTTCAGGAGCAGGTCACTCCTCAGTCCCCTCTACATTGTTAACTCCTAATCCGGAGGTTGAAAAGTTACCTTAACATGTCAATTTCAACGAATTTAGCTCAATTTATTAACCTTGTCAACACTTTCGGCTGACTTTTGCTACCTATAGCCTCCTATCTGTACACAGTTGGTATGTTGCCATGGAGCATTGTTGCTTCTCTGACAATAATGACAACGGAAAAGAGGAATACACAATCATTACGTTTTTATTCAATGAGAAATACATAGAGAAAATACATGCCTTAAATAGCCCCACTTTTTTACTCCACTGTTTGATTAAACTACATAAATAAAAGAATAAATAAAAAAATAATTGTTACTTTGATACATTCATTGCAG